>PNEQ01001475.1:17640-33299 GCA_003012365.1 Medauroidea extradentata | reverse complement strand
CCTTGAATTAATAATAAATACTTCCATACAGGTTGATCCTAATTCCTACGAATGCTCTCACCTACCATACCTTGCACCAAATAACAACATTAGTTACCCATTATCATCGGGTTAGCCCACCGCTCATAAATTTAACATATCCAAATACAAATTACAAACACTCATTTTCCTTAATTCTATTCTTAAAGTCCTTGTCTTGACTGATTACTTATATACTAACACGTGTCCTTCACTTGCTTGCTCACCGCACCATTCTCCTTATGTGGTAGGCCGGGCACACTACAGTCAGGCGACCCCTCTTACACATCAATATTATAACTAGCAACCACGAAACCTCCCGGGATACCATTAGGCCTATGCTGACGCCGGGACTAGCAAAAAAAATTCTACAATCAAAGTTAGTAACCAAATTTGGAAAAGTAATAGGGTAGGTAGGCCAAATACCTTACACGTCGTTAAATGTGAAGAAACTCGGGCCCATGCCCTTAACTGGAACAGCTGGAAAAGTATTGATATTTATTTATGATATATAGCTAATTATCAAAAGAATACCAGTCAATTCGTGTAAAATATTTCCGAATAGTAACAGTGCCTACAAATCATGTACTAGAATACTATATCGGAAGTTGGCAGAACTCTATAGTCTGCAAGTGTATCTGTCATATTAAATCGTGTATTAGATGGGGACAGAATTCTGTTGCTTATGGTGCCGGACCCACGGTTAAAGCATTTGTGCAAGTTGTCTTTGTCTAGACATGCCCAGAGTTAATTTACCAAGTTAAATTATAAATAATACTAGAATTACAATTTTAAGTACATTATTTCTTATTTTAGAAATCTGCGAGGAGTTTTAAGATTTATCAATGCTGAAAATTATCAATAAAAGGAATTATTTAATGTGAAAATCTCTCTGGCCAACCGTACATGGTAGCAACATTTCTGCTGCTGTCTGTTATGCCCCGTGGTAAATACTTTGCTCATACAATGGAAGTAAAAGAAAAATATCAAGAAATTATTAATTAAATAAGAATTCTCATAACTCTGAAAGAAAACTATCAAGTAACCAAACTATTGGCTGGAAATCTCACACAGCAGGATAATTTTTTCAACAACTCCTGAATAAAATAAGCTTTCTTGTAATGTATGGGCTTAAGATTCATAAGCAGTTTTTTGAGTACATGCTGTAATGCCTAACGGCATAGTGCCTAAAACTATCTAGCTCTGGTGTAGTGCCTAATTGTTTATTTTATGTGGCATGAAATAGCCCAATACCAAACTGAATTGTGTTTTGAGTTATGAAATACTGTAAGGCGATATTCAGCTCTAGTTAGAAAGCCTTCAAAGACTACTTATGAAAATTCAGGTTTAATTCTGTAATTTCCACGTACGCCTATAACTTCAAATAGTAGTTACAGACGTTCTTCATACCTTCTTCCATTAATTAACAATAAACACCGTGCAAAAACTGCACTACTACAAATTATGAACAGTTTGTTTGTATCGTATAAAAATATTGTTACTGTACACATGCATCACAATAAGAGAAACTAATATTTATTTCAAGTTCACGATGGTATAAACATGTGCGCAATGCATCTTTCCACCTTCAAAATTTTGTCGCATCACACGGCAGTTATACGTCATATTCATTACAACAGCAGAAAAATATTTTTAGTTTCAAAGTTAAAAATACAGCTTCCAAGCACACATAAAAGTGCTGAATTGGACAAGAAACAACACAGTTGTTGCTCAAAAATGCCTAACAACACGCACATTGCCATCTTGAATAGCCCATACAAGAAAACTACAGATTAGCTGTTAGCTATGAAATACGTCAATAAGAAATGGTCAACAAAATGTACACCTCATTTTGTTATTGGTCCCTATAGTGTGACCAACTGCTGAATGCACAGTAGAAACTCATTTTACTAGTGTATATGCACAATAGCAGAGAGAAACACCGCTAAAAACATGTTCCATGTTGGTACGCATGCATAAAACATATTTGTCAGCTATTCATTTGTAAAAAATGGCAAAAATGTACACACATAAATGTCGAACATCCCAAAATCCATAAAATTTTGTTGTCCTCCGTAAAACCGTAAAACGTATGTACTTTCCGTACATTTTACTGACAAACCGTAAAAGTTGGCAGGTATGGTAACAGCACAAAGCCTAATAGCGCAAAACCTAACGGCACGGCACAAAGCCTAATGGCATTATGCCTCACCGCGCAATGCCTAAAATTTGATTTCCTAACTAGTACATTATACTCTGACTAATTATACATTTTTAAAGTAATTTCTTGTTATAGTTCAATTTCTCTACTAGAGACACAAACTCACCAATAAAATGTTTACCTTCGAGAATAGTTTCGTCTGATGGTTATAATTTTGGTGGCATGATGAGAGCACTTTCATCTACAATAGTTTCAACATTCTGTAATGGAGGTCTACAGTGGTAGGGTTTTAGACTGCTAGCGAACTGCAAGTTATGTCATTAGTAGCACATCTGTGGTGAGAGTGAATGCTGTCAGTCTCTACGTGTTTCATTTGACTGAGACAATAAATGCAGGAAGGATGTACTTTGTTTCTCCTTGGCGTATTTAACATTTAAAAGCGGCTAAGTACCATTTTCGATAAAAATGAGTTAGGTACATAGAAAGGTGCCAAAACATTAGGTCGAAGACATACCTAAAGTGCTATCTCCTAGTGATATTCATGCGCGTCGTACATCAGCACAATTAGATGGAGTAACATCAACGCGTTCTAGTTCATTGAAAAAATATATATTGATGTCCCATAAGTGTTTTGTATTAATAACTGTTCAATTGTTTCTATTTACTACTTTCTTATTGTAATAAATATGTGAACGCATTTAGATAGTTCCTTGTCCATTTATTTGTCGCAATATACTGTTTTCGTCATTATCTCGAAACTTACCTTTTGGCACTTAGCCCCTTACGAATGTTAAGTCCTCAATTCTTAACAAAGGACTAACCATGCCATGGAGACTAGGCTAGATAAAATAAGTGGCATGTAAGGGAAGCTGTAAACGATAATCTGACCGAATGGAATAGGAAGTTATCTGATAAAGCAGTATCAGTGAAATACAGCCACTTAAAAACCTACTACCCCTACAGCAAAAAGTTTGTAACAATATCCCTGCTACGTGAATTTTTTATGGCTTTCTAATTTCTGAAATTTTTCTGTGACTTCCATGACCAGTAGACACACAAAATCAAGACAACTTGAAATAATCAGGAGAGCAAAATCAATACAGAAAGGCTACTATTGGATTGGAGACCAGATAACATGCAAGATGAGAACTTCAAAGACTGGTAAAACAATGACATTACACAGAACACAGACATTTTTCTTAAATGAGTTTGTCGCAATGTCTTGGCAGATGAAATTTACTTCATACTTTGAAAGCAAATCCTCGAAAAATTTGAGTGGTATATAGAGGCCAGACTCCTCCTAGTGCAGCCAATGAGTGAAGTATTATCCTAATTTGTTGTGCACCTTAAGAGTGACTATTACCAAGTGTGACGATTGTTTCACATTAACTAACACATTTTTTTTGCTTCTTTTAATCAAATGTTTCCATGTATGATCCAATTAAATGCTATGTTTGCTGAAATTCTTTTAGTTGTGCACAGTAAAAAATATTTTTTTTGGTCTTTTAATCAGATGTATTTCTACATAAGAATGAAATTCATACTACTTCATAACTGTGCTCCAAAACATTTTTGGCCAGTTTAGATTTTTTAACTCTGCCTTCCTTGTATAATTATTTGTGCTTATTTATGTGTGTAAAAAGAGGTCTGCCAGTTTCTCCTACGTACATGCTCCTACCCTTGAAAGGGACATAACCAACACCATCTTGTGATCGTGGTTTTTCAGTGGCTGGCTTCACTTTTGAAACCATTATTTTCAATGAGGAACTTGATTTGAAAGCAGTTTCAAGAATTTGCATTTGTTATCCCCAATCACGGTTTGACTAACCTAATATGAAACTGGATTATTGCGTTGGAAGAAATGTATCCAAAAGAACCATTCTCCACTATCTGCAGCACTGAGGCATCTTGTCCAAGTGCCCATTACTATAGCTGTCACTGACTGCTCACCACATGCACTTACAGCTATAACAGTGTGAGGTACATAGAGTCTGTAAGGATGACTGTAATTACGTCATCTTCTCTGTTGAACCACACTTTTACTTGGCAGCACTACAATGTTAACATCCATGTTTGATGGTACAATAATGCACCCCTTAGTCCCCTGAATTATGCAACATCATATTGACCTAGCACCTGGAGTTATGGAATAAGGTGTTAATACCTAACCTGCATCACTGGTGTGCTAACAATCAACTGTTACCTAGTAGAAGTCTTAAAACATAATATCTCTCTTCGTTCACAGTGAGTCAATAGCCCTGTACCACCAGGAAAATGCACAATCACACATGGTACATATAAATCCACTGTTTCCTGAATGACTCCCATTTCACATTTCTTCCTAGCATGTTCAACAGATATCTCTCACACCAAAATAGTCAACATGACAGGCATGAAACGTACACCCACTGCCACAATGGACCAACTTTGGGCACGTGTTCAAGTAATGTGTGAAGAGATAACTCAAACAGAAATCCAAAATCTCTTCCTAGCTATGCCATCTCGTGTAGTTGTGATTGTTGTTTCTTAAGATAAGACAACATAGTACTTACTGACATCCTCATGTTATGTATGCTGTGTTGAGATGCAATTTATTTATGACACCTGTGTATGATAGGTATTATGTCCAAAACTTGTTGTAAAGTAAAGTAAATTTTAATGGCTAGTAATAAAAAATAAAATTTTTAAAACTATTATTTTAAAACAAAATCATGTTAGTGTATCACTGTAATAATGAACATACAATAAATGTCGACATTCCTCCCACTGGAAAATTGTGATGAAAGATGACAATTACATATCAAAAGTAACAGCAGTAAGCAGACACGTTTACTACTATTGTATATCAGATCCAGTGGCTCTACTGAAAGAAGGCAGGCATACAGGTCCTTAAGGGTGCAGTCTACCGCAATTTTCATCACCATTATTTTATTATTTATTTGTACAAGATATTTTTTTTTCTTATTTCAGGCACAATGAATTTTTTTATCTCTCATAGTTTTTGCGTAATGGCTTGTTAAAGTCACATTTTGCCTGTTTCCATTTTAAGGACTACACTAAAACCAACTGATATACCAAACTCAAAAAAATCACAGTGCATAAAGACATTGCAGGCTACAATGTCATGCTCATAAAAATAAAAAATAAAAATTGTTTTAATTAAAAAAAAATGCTGAAACTGAAAATAAAAATTTTAAAAATTCAATATGTCTTTAATGTCAGTAATGTCTTTATGCACTGTAATTTTTTTTTAAATTTGGTATATCAGTTGGTTTTAGTGAAGTCGTTAAAATGGAAACATGCAAAATATGACTTCAACAAGCCATTACGCGAAAACTATGAGAGATAAAAAAATTTCATAAGAGCCAAATTTAGTCAAGTTTTGTGTCTAAAATAAGGAAAAAAATATCTGGTACAAATAAAAAATAAAATAACGGTGATGAAAATTGCGGTATACCGTGCCCTTAATGTCATGTAAGTCTGTTGATGGTACATACTATTTTTAATTTTAAGATGTCCTATGAATTCCAAATTTTAATAAGGATGAATTTTCTTAATACTTGCATAGATATTAATCTATTGGTAGCTCAATGCAATACAAGAAATATATAGGAACTCCAGTTCTAAATACTTGTCTAGGCTTGTTGATGGCTAGTGTTATGTATGAAAAATTGGTAAATTCTGGATGTCGTCATTTACCAGGCGTCTTCTTCTACGGTTGGAAAACCTCGTGAGTTGAAAGACGTCGCCCCTGGGATGGCTGAATCAGTTGTACAGGACAACAGGTCTGGTCGGCTAGGCAGTACGCCGGAGTAGGGTCGGCTGGCTGGACAACAGAGTAGGGCCTGAATTTCTCTCTCTGGATGGTGCGAAACTATCCCTGGTCACCGGCGATAGGGTGAAACTCCCTGCAGGTGGCCCTCAGAACCTGGACAGCGGATGCAGGCGGCCCTCAGAACCTTTACAGCGGCCCCGAACGACGACCCTCCTGGCGGACCTCGTCGAAGATAACTCTCGATGAGAAGTTCACTGTATTCGCCATTTTGCCTCCATCCGGTATCAATTCATTACTGATACAGTAGACTTCTTGGTAGACCTCTTCATGTTGAGCCTCGTCGTCCTTCTCGAAGGCTATGTTTGTCGAAAAATCCCTTCCGTCGTCTCTCTTAGCTCTCGTTAATTTTCTTTTTCTCGAACCTTTTTCCTTTTTTTTTCTCTACGTTCCAAACTTCCCACACCTCACTTCTCTTATCCAATTTAACAACCTCTAGTCACTATTGATAGCATGGTAAACCAGGTCACAGTACGCGATGGGGATCAAGTGAAACTACTTTCATAGGTTGAAACCTGGAGACCATTACCACTGATAAATTCTATCTCAATATACATTACAAAAACAGGAACATGTAATAAAATAACACGGCTCGAGGCGTCTACGGCCAAAGATACTAAGTATACATAGACAAACAAACGTCAGTATTCTTAAACATAAACAACAAACGTCAGTATTCTTAAACATAAACAAATCATGCTGATATAGGCCTATATATAAATAATCAATTGCTATGTTACAACCTGCAGCCACGAAGATTAAATTTGGAATAAACATTAAGTAGCCTACTTATCAATATATAAATTTTAATGCAAGTGTTTGTAATGACACTGCTTGACAAGAACTCGCAAGACTTTTTTTTGGGCTGCAAACAAAACCTTTATTACAAGTTATTATCATCTTAAATGTCACAGTTAGTTTGCAGCACTGTTTAGAACAGTGAAAAACTGCTATACAAATATTTTGTCTTTTTTATTTTTTATACCTAATATTCAGAATGTTAATTCTTTTCAATTTATTTATTTAGCAAATAATTGTTTTTTTAAATTATTTTCTATTACAATAGTTTAAGAAATTGAATTGAAACAATTTTTGTTTGAAACAATTGTAGTTGAAATTTGTCCACTGAGAATTAACATTAATTTTGCATTGTTTCTCAATGTGAACTTCTTGTCTGTAAGGTAGATAGCAGAGTCTATAAGTGTAGTGTGTATCTCAGAGCCTAGATATGTATAATATTTTTTGTGAGGCTCAGTTAACCTTTCACAATATCACATGCAGACGGAAGTTTTATCTGTATTCTAAAGGAAGAAATATTGCTAAGGATTAAAGAAGCAGTAAAAATGTTTCAGTACTAGTTAACAATTTTTATTTGATCATTAAAATACTTATTTGCACATAGTTTTTGAGCCCATAGGAAAATCACATAACCGATCTTGTAGTAATGTGAGCCTCAACAAATAAAAAATAAATAAATAAATGATGTGATACATAGGTTGGACAGGTAATTAATATCCACTGAATAAAATTTAACATGTATATCCTTATTCTTCCTCCACCATGACTGTGAGGTAAGCAGCGCCCTTACGGGGAATGGTCTACCTACAACAATTTTCGCCATAATTTAATTTTTATATTTGTACCAGTATTTTGTTATTATTTTAGACATAAATCATGACTTAAGTTGCTCTTACCAAATTTTTTTTAACTCCAGTAGTTTTAGCATAATAGCTCAAAAATGTCAACATTTACATGTTACTGTTTTATGTACGACACTAAAAACCAACAGACATACCAAACTGAATAAATCCATATTGAATAACAATGTTGCAGGCTACAAGTTTATATGTATACAGTGAACCCTCGATAACTCGGACCTCGATGTCCCGGACTTCGGATAACTCGGACAGAATTTTTAAAAAAATTTTAATAATTTTTAATTAATTATTTCTTGGTTAAAAGACATAAAAAATCGTTTCTGCTGGATTTAAATTCATCACAATATATTTTAGAACAGTATTAAACTTTATAACGTAGTCGTCCATCGCTACTTAGCATTTAATAATCCCACAGTAAATATCTGGCACGCTCCGTGTGGTAAAATGTTGATAGCAAGGTGCGCGACGCGCGAGTAAAGATGCAACGCAACAGGCCGACCCCTCACATCTTTATCTTTCCTTCCTCTTCGTCCTGCGAGCTAGGCACGCTTGTGTGTCATAAACAAACATTTCAGTGTGGTGCTTGTGAAATGACGGTAACTACGAGTTACAATGACACATAAACGGAAAATTATTTTGTTCTGGTATGTACAATGAATTCAGGGTTGCAAAACAAATTGTCCCAGGCATTAAAAAAAAAAAAATTAAAAATTATTGCTTTGCATTGCGATGTAGAAAAATTGGTGAGAAGGTTTTACGCCCCTTTAACAACAATGTTTTCAAAAGCCGATGTGGGTGGTGAAAGAACAACACAACATCCATGCCCAAGCCCGACACGATGAGTCACGCTCGCTGGTTGATGATGCTCTGTTGATAACGTAACGGCGTCTGGAGAGTTGTAACGTTTTAAGCGTGAATCGGATTTGTTTATAAACTACTTCACGGGAAATAATAGCGTACATGTAATGGACCGTAAAATATAAACGTCTTATGCGGGATAATTTTAAACGATTTTCATTTAGTGACGCACATGAATGGATTAACACGATTTTGTAGTCTTAATTTTTCCATGTTTACTATACACTGACAAAATCTTTTTCTTTATTTTAGAAGAAATAGTCACGTTGTGAATGAGTAAATATAGAAAAAAAAATGTACATTTGTTATATTCTACACTAAAAAAAATTAGAAGGTAATTTTTTTGAAAACCCCTTACAATGGCCTCACCCCATTTTTGGGCCTAAATTTGGTCAAAAATATGCGGCGATTACACGAGTAAATGCGGCAAATCTGTAGAACATGATTAACATGACAATTCGTGTTAGAATAAAGCTGTAAATTATGTGTTCTATGATGCAATTTATATACATAAAATTAAATTTTAAAATTAGTAGTGTTAAAATGTGTTCACATAATGTACAGTGACCCAGAAGGATTGTTAACTACAGTAACATTTTTATTGATGTATACGAGGAAAATTATTTTTATACCTTTGTAACTTTGTAGGAGGGTAGAGTAACTGTCAGGCTAGCAGTTGGCTGCTGCCCCGACGCTGTGACATACGGACGTAAGGTATTTTTCAATGTAAGCATATTGTGTGAGATGCGTGTTGTCACGTGCGGCATTTGTATAGCATGAGACTGTACTGGTTGACCTTGACTACTTCCGCTCGCAACCTCCCTAGCTTATCTCCAACGATCATTTCTTATCTCTCTCACACGTGCACGCACATCGACTGTCGTTAGCCGACGAAAACTTTTATGCGATAGAAGGGTGCCTTGGTGCCAGCTTCTAGCACAGAGGTAAACAAAAAAAAAAAGGATCAGCCAGAACTAGCAGCATAAAAAAATTAATAAAGATCTGACTGCCCACATTGTTTGACATTCTTTTATAGTCCTCCACGTTACGTTAATTTTCCCACTGCATGGCGGCCCTACCGTAACTTGATACGATAGTTACGTACAAAACAGTATTTATTGCAGCCTCTTTTGCTTGTATAAATGATAGTGTACTGGTTTCCTCACGTTTCTTGTGATTAATGATTGATTACCCCTCCTCCCCGGACGCCCCTCGATAACACGGACAAATCGTAACTCGGACAGCTTCTCCCCCCTTTTAGTCCGAGTTATCGAGGGTTCACTGTATATATATGTATAAACAAAAATAAAAGAAATTTATTTAAACATAAATGCTAAAATTTAAAATGAAAAATTGAAAATTAAAAGTATTTTTTAAAAATACAAAAAAAAAATTCTTGATTTGATATATGTAACATTGTTATTCACTGTAAATTTTTTTAATTTGGTATGTTAGTTTGTTTAGTGTCATACATAAAACTGCAACAAGCAAATTTTGACACTTGCGAGCCATTACGCAAAAACTATGAGAGATAAAAAAATGTCAGAGTAACAAAATTTAGTCACAATTTACGTTTGAGAGAAGAAAAAAAAATTATGGTTAAAATATAAAAATAAAAGTATGATGATGAAAATTACTGTAGACCTTTAGCCAACGCTCCCTCATTTATACTGCTTTTGAGGTTATTATTTAAACCCTGAATGAAACATATGTATGCCAGTTTTGCTTAATATGCTATTTGCTCTGCAGTTCAGAAAATAAACAGCTACTCATTCAGCTTTTTAAATATTTAATGTGCCTTTAGAAACTAACTGAAACCAAATCATTTTCTCTCTCGAAGAAATTGGACCACTTAGACAAACCAATTTAAAAAAAACTGAGAAACTTATTTATATCATTTATGTTTTAAATGCCAGTGATTAAGTACGGTCATCAAAATGAAAACACAGCTGTTCAGCAACTTAAGGAAAATATTTGGTGAATAATTGGTCTTTTTTTTATATTTAATAAAGGGGGATTTCTTGGTTACCCTTGCACTTGAAGACAATGCTGACACACAAGTAAAGTGCGTACGTTTCACTGTACATTAAGAACAAAAAGAAAATACAGCGAAAAGAAAACATTTGTCCTTTGATAGAAAAATAACAAAATGTAACTTATGAACCTGTCACTTCGCCAAATCCACAGGACTTTGTATTACAGTGTGTAATTTCCGTTATTTAATGGTTACGTATTATGTAAATATGCCAGAAATCGCACTCAGAAGAGAGACTGAAAGACACATATGGGAAACTGAAATACTACCTGAACTAACTCAGCTTTAATATTGATGTTAACTGCCAGAAATCATTGGACATGTAATGTGAGCCGAAAAGGAAAGTTGTAAGCGAACTAGATTACCTACTAGGATTACAGACAATGGTAAAAAAACACATGAATGCACATGCACACATACATGCACATGCACACATGCATGCACACGCACATGCACATACACATACACATACACACACACACACACACTCACACTCTTAGAACTTTATAGCATTCAAATTACAAACTTCAGACGACAGAACAGTATTTAGCAAAATAAGAATATTTTCAATTTTAAGTTTTAGAAAGAAAATTGCAAACTACAAATCACAAAGCGGAAAAGTAATTTGTACAAAGCCACAAAGTCCTACCAACCTAAAGGCAGGCAATGCAAAATGCGTACATTTATGCGAAAAAAACTTGGAACGTATTCGAGCATTTCCAAATTGTTACATATCACTAATAGAATTGGAACTGGAAAATGTCTGAATCATATGAATCACCTTAAAATTTAATCTGTCCATTGTTGTTTCCAAACTGTTCTCGCCAGCTAAAAGCATTACATGAGTACATAATACACAGAGATTCAGAATGAGCACCTGACCATCCCAACAGTAACTTGGATGAACTAGCAGGTCCACCTGATTTTTTTGCACTGTTACTTGGAAACCTTTTAAAACCAACCTTATCAGTTTCACTATCAAAACCAGTTGCATTTACAATACCCATGTCATTATCAATATCACTGTTGCTTTCAGTTTTGGATTCATGCTTTTTCTGGTGCCATATTTCATTGTTTCTGTATTTTGCTTCTCCCACAATGTGCACTTGTGTTTACTTCCTGGTGTATAGGTGGAGTCACTGACTGAGATTGTGCAGAAAACCACATTTGGTCAACATGATTGTGTGCCTCCTCATGTGCCCCATTTACTTTGTAAGTCAAAGACTTAAATTTTTCTACTACCATAACCTTTTCCCATTCCTCCTTCAGCTGAGAATAAACTCTACACTGGACAGTGTCTCCAACATCAAATTATACCATGCGACGTGAAGAGAGAGTTGCAAATTCATCAAATTGGCTTTGCTTCTACATACTGCGACACAGAAGCGGTAAGTAATGATAACCTATTTTACATTGTCCTCCCAAACATAAGATCATTAGGGGTCTAGTCTGTAACTGCATCTGGCGTGATACGATAAGCCATCGGAACCTGGGCAAAGAAAGTTTGCATGGCACACGGGACTATAACGGCTTTGATCTTTGACCAGAATGTCTTTACCAAATTTTCTGCAAACACATTTGTAGATGGATTGTAAGGGGGTGAAAATGTATGCCGAACACAATTTCGTTTGAAAAAGTTCGAAAAAACTCTGAAGAGAATCACTACCCGTTGTCAGAATCGAAATGTTCTGAAAGGCTAAATGTGGCAAACCTAACACGTAATTTATTGAGGACTGCTTTAGACGTGATGTTTGGCAATTTCCCAAACATCTGGCCACTTGGAAAGACTGTCCATCGTCACCAAAAAAATTTTTCCATGAAATTGTCTACGGGGCCATGTCCTGGGCAATAAAAATGATTTCTCTGGCATAGACTTCATGTGCAAAAATACATCATAGTGCATGGCTACCATTTCTAATTGCATATGATCATCTCTGCCACAGCATGAGCATGTTGATAGATGCGTGCCATGGTATTTACTGCAACACACTTGGAACCCTTGGAAATTGCCAGTGTACTTTCGCTATTTCCTAGACCATAAATTTTGACAACATGAACTTCCTCTGGTATTTCTTTTTCAGTTCCTATGCTTAAGACCTTTCAGCCAACATTTTCAGCTGCAGCTTCGTTGCAACAAAGTTACATAAACTTTCAACATATGTACTGTCAATTAGGTTAATTTATTTCTAATACTGCTTCAATATGCTTAATTTCAATTTTTATCCTTGAGTATGTGTATATAATAGTATAAAAATTTAATTTCATTTGTTTTAATAAAAATAATTATTCCTGAAAATATAAAAGTGTTCATGCACAAAACACGGGAGCCTAAACTAAAACTTGCAGTCCTAAAAGATGCTCTACTAGCATATAACATTTGCAGTTCCATTAATATATATCTGACTAACTTAAATTGCTAGCTAAATTGATACTATAAAAGTACAGCTTAAATTTCCAACAATAGCTTGAAAAGTATTTGTAAGTTAAATTAACCTGAAATACTATCAAACAATAAATCAAGCACATTTAATGATGTTGAAACTCACCCAGAAAACTGTTGTTGACTGTGATTCACGACAACCCATGTAAAAAGGAATAACAGTAACGCGAACATTTTCAGTCGTTTCTTTGTGAACATCAGAAAGCTCTAACCAAGGATGATTTTTCTTTTGCCATGCCCTCAAAGTCTCTTGTGCACCAAACGGAGGATCTGCAAAAACACAAACACACACATAAAAATAAAAAAATATTTTGACACAAATATAAACTGTATAAAAATGAGTAGGCAAAACTATGTTAACAATAATTATCCATTACTGTGTTGTTGATACAATTGTCAATAAACCTTAAACTTAAAAATTTTATAAAATTGGCCAAGAACAACAAAACAACTACAATTATAAAAACTATTTTAAAGTAATACATTTCTAAACAATGCTACTAACCTTTATCTGGGAAATACATAAGAAACTTGTCAAACAGCTCATGTTGTAGGGGCAACTTCTCTGTAGTTATGTAAGGAAGGATATCTTCATGAGAAACATAATCCAGGCCAGGGATAGCATATAAACTTCGCGAACTGTCTTGATTTCCCAGGAATGTTACTGATTCTGTTTGAGCTCTCTTAAGGACAAAAAAATTCAATTTTGTAATAAAACACTCATAGCACTTATGTTAAGACAACACATAGCTTAGTAACTGAATCATATAATAAAACCTGGACACTCTCACAAAACACACAAGCTGAACACAATAAATTTTGAAAACTAGACTGGAAAATAAGGGCTTTTAACAATGATGGTCGGACTAATTAACAAGAGTTTTTCACCACTTAATGCTAACATTAGAAATACTGGCTTATTATAAATATTGGCTTATAGGTAGCTATTGTAACTATAAAAAATATTGGTATAGGTCGTTCGGAATAAATTGAGCACTAAAGATTTAATCTTTGAAAAAAATCACTACCCGTTAATGCATGTAAGTCAACGTTAACAACAGTAATATTATTGTTTGTATGGTTGGTAGCGAATAATTGCATGTAGTTCCGTGTATTTTCTTATTTGAATACAGCATTAGTGAAACAACGTCAAATGCAAACAACCTCTCTGTATTTAATATACTTTAAAATATTTTTGTAAGTTCCTACTGACATACCTACTGACTGTATAGTTTTATTTATCACAACCGAGTCAATTATCGTTGGCACATGCCGCTAACGCTTCGCGCCACAGAGGTAGTTTAAAATTTCACCGGCAGATGGCAGCAGAGTTAGGTTTTCACCGCTTCGGTTGAAAGCGAATTGCGTCATTCAGTTTGTTCGTCTGTTGCGTAATGAATATGGGTTTCTGATTAACACATTCAAAAGTACCAGAAGTGACTGTTTATGAATATCATTGCTAAATTATGTGAAGTCAATAGTAATGTAAGTTGTTTTGTTTTATGATCGCCAGCCTAAGTATCTGGAAATAGAAACAGCAATTTTTCCCCATTTCACACATTAAGAAAATACGTTATTTATTGTTTCTCTTTATGTGCGTCATCGTCGTTCATTGCAGTATGGTGAACGGAACTTGAATTCTTGAGTTGCATGTGTTGTATGTGTTTTTAGTGGCGGTTTTAATTTAAAAGTTTGAATATACTGTGCATGCATTTACGAGAATCGTAACGGTAATAGCAGCGTTAGAGTAGACACAGAGAAACCGGTATTATAAGACGTTTACTCGCATGTATTTATAACTAAGATTACTGCTGAGTATAGCACATATTCAACACCTGTGCATTTAATGAGTATATACTGTAGCTAAAATTTATCAGAGCAGTGTTAAGTAAATGTAAACACTGTACAAGCCTACGTAAATAACAGCATGTGGCAATGTTGATGTTTACGTTCAGCAGAAATATATAAACTGGCAGAAAATAGAAATTAATCAGGGCTTTTTTGAGTGCTCCATTTATTCTGAATCACCTATACTGCAAATATTAACATAAAAGATAGCAGGTCAACTATTGCGAAAAAATTAAGTGAAGAGATTAAGTCAGTGCTTAATTGTGAGGTTCTCAATGCTGGTGAGGGATGACACGAGGTGCATAGAACAGTGCCGGAATAAAAGCGTGAAGGAAATGTGTATCCCCGGGAAAACACACAAACAAATGGTATAATTCAGTATGATTTACAGCATGGATCTGATAGTTCTAAAAAGTAACGGATTCAGAGATACAGCTAATTCACTGGAAATGTAACCCAGTTGCAACTACAAGTTTTATCTCTGAAAAAGTAACAAATTACAGTTATAATATTCTTATATACTGGTTACTTTTTGAATAACATTAACAAAAAACATGACTGGGTATACTTTAGTTTCCAGTAGGGTCATTCCATGGAAAATCACCCAAGAGTGGTTGCTGACCCATTTTGAAAAAATTTGAAATTTTGTCACACATAATGTACATATTTCAACAGTGCAAACCCAAAGTTATTGATTTTTATCTGCCCTCATTTTGATTTTACAGAACAAAATGGCCGGTACCGTGTACCAAAATTTACATTTTCAAGGGTTTTTGTATTGTTTAATATCTTGATATCCATAAAAGATA
>PNEQ01001475.1:0-16640 GCA_003012365.1 Medauroidea extradentata | reverse complement strand
TGTTACACGTAACTATGGTATGTCGACTTCTTGGCAATATTTTGTTTTAAATATTTGTTTGTATACAGTTTGTAAACTTTATTTAATGATTTGTTACTATTTACTTTGTAAATGATTTCTGTGAATTACTAATGGAGTAACGTAAATTTTAAGATGCCACATTAATTTTCTAAAAAGTGACGACCTCTGGTGCTTATGCATGACGAACATTGGATCAACATCCTTTCTGCTGTGACGACCACTGGTACAAAAACATGACTTTTTAAAAAGTGTATAGTTCCGAAAGTACCCAACCGAATTTCACCTTGGATATGTATATGAGGTAAGAAAATATTGCAGTTATTGATAGAATGTTCACATTAAAATTTTACTAAACCGTTTAACAAATGCATGGTTTATGTGTTGTTTGTACCTTAACATGACGACCACTGGTGCACCTACCTTATCTGTTGTCGACAGCCCTACTGCTCTCCGCTCACGACAGTATGTAATTTAGAGTAGGTTACCAGAAATCATATTTCAAAAACCACACCGTGATTTCAATCTTATTTGGCACACAGTTTCTGGACGTATCATTTACAATATAATGAAATACACAAATTACACAAAATATTTGTAAAGTTTGAGCATGAAATACTTTCTGTTGTGTCTGTCCATAATATTAGTAACACATGTTAATTCAGAAATGGCATCCCCTTAGATTGCATGCACTCGTTAGTAGGGACGTTTTAACTTAAAACCTAAGAGGGTTGTAAGTGCTAACTAGAATATTTTTAGCACTGCTTAATAAATCATAAATTCCAAGAGAAATCAACACTACCTTAAAATAAAAGAATCCTGGCATGGGCTGTCTATTTGTTTGTATATATAATATATACACAGATACTAACTTTTACCTGCGGCTCTGCTCGCGTATAATTTAGCCCCCGAAAAAATGCCACAATTGAAACACTTTGGAATTTGACGTAGTTCGCCACGGTTCGGGCCTTCGGCGCTCACCA
Source organism: Medauroidea extradentata (assembly GCA_003012365.1). Taxonomy (NCBI): domain Eukaryota; kingdom Metazoa; phylum Arthropoda; class Insecta; order Phasmatodea; family Phasmatidae; genus Medauroidea; species Medauroidea extradentata. Next base: position 15,639 of record PNEQ01001475.1, on the reverse strand, counting down.
TCGCACTTGTGTTGATGCCTTGTAAGTCATGCCTTGTAAGTCATGCTTGTAAGTCATGCTTGTAAGTCATGCTTGTAAGTCATGATTCAGCCTTCTTTATGTTCCTGTTCTACATTTTGGTTTGGGCCTTCGGCGTTCACAGCCGCAGTTGCGTTGACCCCTTCTAAGCCAGGCCTTCCGCCCTCTTTATATTTTTGGAACCTGTAGCTCCCCCGATTGAGGCGTCGTCTAGTGGAGTTATCGAGGAATAGATATCATGAAAATGTTCTCCATGTTCACATATCTATGTGTACTAATTTTTATTGTTGCGGGAATTTATAATATAAGCATGTATTTTTTTCTGTAAATTTTCCGATATTATAATAGTTATCCTGCTACTTGTGGCAGAGTAAAATCCAAAAAATCAGAGCTCATTAAAATTGGTCAAGCTGTTTTTGAGTTAGAAATGGTGTAACTAAACCAACTTTGTTTTAGGTGCACACGCATGCATGCACACACGTACTCACACGTATACTATATATATGTATACACACATTAATATACATAGTATTGTATAACAGCGATCAAAAATCTCATATTGCAACTCTGTAAACAAAATATTTCAAAATTTTCTTCCATTGGATAGCCACAGCGCAAATAAAATTAATGTTAACAATACACCATGCTATTCAGAAATAAAGTATGCTGGACAAAATATAGTAATCCTGCTTACATTAAGGCATTACATCAATTATAGTTTCCGACAAATTAAAATATTTAAATTTTATATTGCAAGCACTTTCTAAAGTCACAATTTTAGTATTTTATAGTCGAAAAATAAATAAAAGTCATTCTGATCACAGAAATAAAATAATTTTAAGTAGATTTAAAATCACTGAGCTTCTTCAGTTTACCAGTGGGACAGCACTGAGAAAATTTTTGCATTTTGAAAATAAGTCCACTTTTATTTAATTAATTTGTTTATTGTTGTTTAGTCCTGCAAAAATAAAAAAAATTTCCTTGTGTAACTTAAATATAAAAATACCCTGAATGAAGTAGCTCAGTAGTTTTTTGATAAAACCCCTGAAAACTCTCTAGTAGTGTTTCCATCATTTGAATTTTCAGTTCTTATGTCTTTATATCAGTTAGTAGTCTAATTTTATTTACAAACTGTTTCTGCATGGTCTTCCTAACTTCAGACAGTTACCTATAAAATATAATTTATGTGTAAATTTTTTACATAAAACGTAAATGTATTGAGCAGTAGTAAACATTTTAAACATGAAAAATATTGTTTGTAGCAAAGACAATTCGAATTTACAAGATGTTTGGGCTGCTGCTTCCTCAGTCGCATCGTTTTACATATACTTTTGTCGAAGCACCACATGTAACGCACAGCAGAGATGACTGAGATGTAAAGGTAAGAGACTATGTACTTTTCTATCCACCACAGTAAGAAGCTTTTTATGTACAGTACTGGTAGGCCTCTGCTATTGTCAACAGCAACTCTGCTCTTCTTAGCAAATACTTTTCACTTTATGCTTAACTAAAGTTTTTAGTTTCCATTTGAAAAATTATATTTAATTTAATACCGCAGAGGACTGATGAACATTTAGGAAACTGCCAAATAACTATGTTACCGCCTAGTCAAAATTTAAAATGGTACAAGTGAAAATTAAAATAAAGGCTTGTCATGTGATTCACCAAAGGAGTAGTACTGCTTTGCAGTGACTTTTGATTAGTCTAAAAAACCCTGCTTTTTTAACAGCTGGTATACATATTTTTGACCAGTCATTATCTTAAGAACATAATTTTAAGTTACAAGTTTAGCTTACAATATACCTTAGAATTGCTTGTATTTTGATATCTGAAATTTCATTTTTGCTTGAAATGTTTCTGAAATAATAATATTCTTCGAGTTCTCAACTAAGTAATAAAGAGTATATTAATTAGTGTCATACGATGTAGCATGTTTTTTTCATTGCCTGGTACTGATCGAAAGTCTAAAACTACAGTTCAACCAGCATGGCACGTGCTGTGGCAGGTGAAGTTGTATTCCTGCATGAAAATTATTTTTGTGATTGCTTAGAGTTTGTCACTCGTTGAAGGCATTAGAATTAAAGTTCTCCAACGATACTGACGATAATCGTTTAAGATGTCTGGATGATTCTTTAGAGTAGCTGGAGTAATTTATTTTGCAATTACAATTTAGTTTCTTGCCTGCCTCTAAAAGAGATCACTTGACTTCAAAATGTTTGTGCAATTGTCCTCTAATGCTAGTACCAGAAGTTTTATTTTGGTAATTTTGAATTGTAGAGATGCTGATTTGAAAATAATTTTTTGGAATGTAAACGCTTGAATGCACCATGCTATAACAGATTTTAAGATATTATTATTTTTATTTTTAACGTATTTTATCCACCCTGATTGCAGTACAAATTATAAGCAGAATTTTTTGAGAGTTTAAAACTTAATCGGGACAGTTTTGTACACCCAACTGTTCCATTCAAAATTACAAGTTCATAACTCTGCTTATTCACATTAAAAATTATGCACAGCTAGAATATCATTCTCTGAGTTAATAACTTGAGTGTCTACACACGGTTGCAACAAGTAATTGCGGTGTTGTACGCACACATGCCTAAAGAATGTCTACGTTAAGTCTCGTTATGGAAGACAAAAGCAATACCTACCCAAATCAGCGCATGACCATTTGCTGAAATATATACACCTCACTTTAAGGCCATGCTCTCTTGTTAGTACTGTATCTTCGATAACCTTTTAAGCTTGAACGAGAGCAGAAACAAAAAATCTGATTGACAGTTTTGTTAACACTGGTTTTTGTAGTGATTTTTTATATATATATATATACACACACACACACACATTTCAAAACAATAAATTACGTGGTTTTGACTAAGAGTAAATTAACCAGAATCTTGTTTAATTACATAATTCCTTGATAAAATCAGCCTACATGAAGAAGAATATTAATATCTCTAAAAAAAAGTAGAAACAAGAGAGCATTGTCTTAAACGCTGCAAATAATAACTGTACACAACTTTTATAATCTCGTATTTGAACGTGTTTCGTCAAGTACGAACAGAAACTGCTTCACTGATCGCCCTCAAAATCCGGACTACTCGCCAAGCTAGCAGTGTGATTTATTTTATATCAGGAATGACAAATTCCAGACCTACTGGAGGGTAAAATATCAGGCAGGGAGACATTCTACTACATAGATTATATATTTGACGGCATTGTACATACGACTTGTAAACATCAGTAAAACACATGTGGAGAGTACTTTTTCTTGTCCAGCTGGCTACTTAAAATTATATTACCGACAGTATAGCAAGACCTAGGCAATACATGATCCATCTGTATGGTGTCGCCACGCAGGAGGTCCTGCGTCATCAGCTTGAAGGGAGATGATGCCTGTCTTTGAATGACCTCGCTAGTGTCAGAAGGGGGGTGAGAGGAGAAGAAGATAACGTCCATGCACATCTACCAACATTCAAAACACAGCCGCCCGCTGGCATCTCCTGTCTCACCGTCTAACCTGCCCTTTCCTTCCTTGCAACCTCGATAATTTCAAGACATCCGTGTAACATTTGTTCTATTGCAATTACATTTATTGCTCCACTATCCTTCACTATCACCTTTTCTGTCTGATGATCGCTGTAGGTGCGAATTTTGGTGCTCGTGATAGTCTGTCAGCTTTGAAAGTCACTGATCTTTCAGACTAATAAAATAATAAATAATGCCTTACAGTAAAAAAAAATTTCATTTATTTTCTGCAGTGCCCTTTCCTGTTGTAAATATCTTGAAAATGATTCTTAAATTTCTGTTACAATTAGTTTAGATTTTGAACATGGTAATGTTTTCCTGATGCATTACAATCTTAGCATAGGGAAAAAAACTGAATATTAATTTGAAAGCTGTTTGTTGGAGAAATTGAGTATGTACAACAAGGCGGCAACCCCTAACTTTACTGATGACGAGGGATAATTTTCCTAAATATGTTTTCACTGGGGGCAACATCTCCGTTGTTTAAACAGTGTTTACAGAATTTGTGATTAATTATGACTAAGTTGTGATAGTTTTAACTGAATACATTGAAAACCAGTGCACATCAGGGGTGAATGATCACATTAGACAGAAATTGCTGCATGCATTTCCATTTTGCTTTATTGTCAGGAGTCACCTGCCGACGTTTATCGGTCTTATTCGAAAACACCATATGTGAGCATAATATTTATATGAAGGTAAATATCAGTATACATAAAAATGAAATACCACTCACTCATTCACTAACTCATTCACCCACTCACTCATCAATGCCAAGCCCAAATCGCTGAAACTAGAGAAACAAAATTTTTAATGTTGCTTCCCCTTAGCCCGTAGGCACTCACTAATAAGATATTTTTCAAAATTTGAAATTTAACGGGGTGAAAATGATATGAAATGTGTTTTCAAAGAATCCTTGATACCTCAAAAACCAGGAAAACTATCATTATTTTCTTAACTTCAAAATATTGCCCAAACAAATGCATATTAGTAAATTTTTGGATTTTGCAAAATTTTAAAATTAAGGGGGTGAAAAGCAGTAAAATATGTTTTTCATTAATTCTTGATTTCTCTGAAACCAGTTAAGATATTGGTGTGATTTTTCTTTAAAAATTTGCTTACATAGGTATTTAAAAATCAGTTATTAGAGAACAAAAAAAGTAGCTTCATAAGTCCTCATAATATTCCGGGTCCTAGCACAGTTTGTCATTATGAAAGTCCTGGCAATGTATATTTAAGTTTTACACACATTTAAAAAATTTAAAACCTAAAATTTTTTTTGAATGTATAGCATCAGAAAAATTGCCCCATTACAAAGAAGTTTATGGTTTTAGATAATTACGATTGATTAATGGAGTCTTGCAAGTAATTTGAAAAATGAAAGTCTCACTGGATAACTTAAACACGAATAGGTAGGTAGGTGTGTGAGTGTGTGTGCGTGCGTGAGTGTAATAATGTGAGAGTGTGAGTTATATGTGAGGGTGCGAGTGTGTGTGAGAGGGTGTGAGGGTGCGAGTGTGTGTGAAAGGGTGTGAGTATGCGTGAGGGTGTGAGAGTATATGAGGGTGTGAGAGTATGTGAGGGTGTGAGAGTATGTGAGGGTGTGAGAGTGTGTGAGGGTGTGAGAGTGTGTGAGGGTGTGAGAGTAAGTGAGGGTGTGAGTGTATGTGAGGGTGTTAGTGTATGTGAGGGTGTGAGTGTGTGTGAGAGGGTGTGAGTGTGTGTGAGGGTGTGAGAAGGTGTGAGAGTATGTGAGAAGGTGTGAGAGTATGTGAGGGTGTGAGAATATGTGAGGGTGTGAGGGTGTGTGAGGGTGTGAGAGTATGTGAGGGTGTGAGAATATGTGAGGGTGTGAGGGTGTGTGAGGGTGTAAGAGTATGTGAGTGTGTGAGAGTATGTGAGGGTGTGAGAGTGTGAGTGTGAGAGTGTGAGAGGGAGAGTGTGCAAGAGTGTGAGAGAGTGTGCAAGAGTGTGAGAGGGAGTGTGCAAGAGTGTGAGAGGGAGTGTGCAAGAGTGTGAGAGGGAGTGTGCAAGAGTGTGAGAGGGAGTGTGCAAGAGTGTGAGAAGAAGAGTGTGCAAGAGTGTGAGAGGAAGAGTGTGCAAGAGTGTGAGAGTGACAGTGTGCAAGAGTGTGAGGGAAAGAGTGTGCAAGTGCATGAGAGTGTGCGAGAGTGCATGAGATTGAAAGCGTGAGTGTGTAAGTCTGTGTGTGTGCATGCCTGCACGTGTGTGTAAGGAAGAGAGAGATAAGAAATAATTTTTGGAGATATGCTAGTGAAGTAACGGGCGAGCGGCAGTAGTAAAGGTCAACCTGTACAGTCTCAACACCGCTCGTGACCACACACATCTCACTAGATGTTTACCTGAAAAATAGCTTAACATCAGCATGTTGCAGTATCTGCAGCCAGCTGCTAGCCTGTAAGTTATGCTCCTCTCCTATAAAGTTCCGAAGAAACAAAAACAATTTTCCTTCTACACGCTAGTAGTTACGGTACTGTAATTAACACTCCTTCTTTATCACTGTACAGAAATATGTAAACATATTTTTACACTGCGGATTTTAAAAATTTCATTTTATACATATAAACCGAATAATAAAACACGTATTTACAGCATTATTCTAACACAAATTATCACATTTGAAAGAAATGAAATATTAATGTTCTACACAGTTAGATGGGAGTAAACCAAAAGCACGGCATAAAAAAAATTAAAACACTGCACTTCAAGACCATGAATTGCTATGTATCGAAGAAGCGTCTAAATTACTGTATGTAACAGAAACTTGCTGAGATAAATGTGCTTAGTCAGTTTGTCAGCTGCGACTTGCAGTTCTACACCTCGCACCACAACTCTTCTTGCTCTATTGATATGCCATCAGTTTACAGTCTCCTACAGATTTGTATATTTCAACCATTTCAAATGTTTCCTACGAGAATTTTTTTTTTGGGCCACTTTAAAAGAATATGAGGCCAGAGGCAGTGTAAATCTGAGCCTCTCCCCCCTTTTTTAGTTGCTGTAATAATGTGTGCTTGTAGGCATCCCTCTATGCTTTCTTACATGTTGGCTGCCCCTTCATAGATCTAACCTAGGCAATAGATATCAGTGACATCTTAACACACACTTTACACTTTAAATTAATTTCACAAAACCATCAAGGTTAATGGGAACCTAATAAATCCAATTAATTTTAAAATATAACCATTTAACTTACATATTTGTTCAAACAAAAGCGAGGCCGTCTAGAGTGTGAGGCCTAGGACAAATAATCATTTTTGCCGCCCCCCTCCCCTCTCTTACCTAATTGACTAAGTAAGCCTTGATTTTTTCTATATCACACATGCCTCCCGGTTTAGAGTGCGAGAAGCCCTGGGTTCAAATCCTGGCTCGGGCAAGGCTGTTGTGTTCTTCTTTCACCTCACTTCACCCTCACCAGCTCTTAACACCTTATTGATAAAGGGCCGTAAATCACTCATACCACCATTTCTACTTCGCAATGCAAAGCAATGGCTTTTAATTTTTCCTTTTAATGTCTGGAACATTTTGTTTAGCAATCCTGAATTCCTTGCATATTCCAGAACAAAATTAATTTCTGTTTACGTGCCATTGTGACCCGTAGTAACCGTACATTTCACAAGCATCACACTGAAATGCTTATGATGCATGTGCATGCCTGGCTCGCGCTGCGATGAGGGAGAAAAAATAAAAATGAGAGCGGCCTGCTGACTTGCATTTCCACTCGTGCGCCTTACTTGTAACATTTAACTACATGGAATTTGCGAGATACTTTACTGTGGGATTATTAAAGGCTTAGTAGCAATGAAGAACTACGTTACAAAGCTTAATACTGTTCTAAAATATAATTTGATGGATTTATATCATCAGACACAACTTTCATATGCCTTACAACCAAAAAATAATTAAATGTAATTAATTTTTTTATTCTGTCCACGTTATCCTAAGTCCGGGACACTGAGGTCCAGGTTACCAAGGGTTCACTCTATTGCTATGTACCATCCATTAAATTATATGTCCATACAATATTATTACTTATTATTGAAAGCTAGTGCAACTAAATCACTTTGAAATCTTATTCAGGTAGGCTCAGGTTCGATCCTAAGTCTGGCTATCCTGATTTCAGTTTTCAACGTAGGCCTATTTTGTTTTATTTTTCTAAAGTTTACGCCTCACTGACAGCATGGTTCATAAAGACTGTTATGCGTATTTTTATGTCCCATCAAAATAAATAACACTCATGCCTTACCCGGGACTTTAATCCAGAACCTCTCACACCGCAAGCCAGTACATCCGACTGTGTCATGGTGGTCAACTCGGTATTAAATGCTTTCCCGAGATCACTGCAGGCAAATGCTGCGGCCATTGCCTTACACTATTTATACTTTTAAGTGTTTCTCTACTAATTCCAGTTGGCTGTTCAAGAGGCAATAAAAACAACATAAATAGCTATAGAACTTGTCGTATTATTGAAGAATAATATACGTTTTTCACTTCTGTGTAAATTAACGACAACTTGCCAGAGTGATACATGTATTTCGTACTCTCAATTAGATGATAGGGTAGTCACAAAGCAATTCAAAACATACCCAATCAAATGCCCTCGTTATCGTGGCACAATTACATTGTCAGAATGAACGGCCGATGAATGAATGACTGTATCTCACAGGCACCAAATTCACCATGATAGGCGACTCTTATGTGTGTTGTGTGTTGCCTAGGTATACAGGCATTAAATTTGTTTAACAGCAGATCATTCCCGCAGACGAATTTAACGTTTTCAGCCGCTCATTTATTCTGATAATCACTGTACATTATTATGTCCGCAAAGACCATAAACTTAAATGCTAAAGTCCCAACTCAAATACAAATTTAATTAACATTTTCCATTCATTAAACTATCTCTCTCTCATGTTTTTACAATACATTTGAACAGTTAACCCATCCTTGAACACTCAACTGTATCCTTAAGGGCACGGTATACCGCAATTTTCATCATCATTATTTTATTTTGTATTTGTACCAGATATTTTTTTATTGTTTTACACACAAAATGTGACTAAATTTTGCTCTTATGAAATTTTTCTATCTCTCATAGTTTTCACGTAATGGCTTGTTAAAATCATATTTTGCATGTTTCCGTTTTTAACGACTACACTAAAACCAAATTATATACCAAACTCAAAAAAATCACAGTGGATAAAGACATTCAATGACATGTTCATAAAACTAAAGAATAAACATTATTTATATTTTTAAAAAAATTATTGAACTTTTAAATTTTTTATTTTCAGTTTCAGCAACTTTTTAAAATTCAAATAATTTTTATGCTTTAATTTCATGAGCATGTCATTGTAGCCTGCAATGTCTTTATCCACTGTGATTTTTTTTAATTTGGTGTATCAGTTGGTTTTAGTGTAGTCGTTAAAACGGAAACATGCATAAATATGACTAACAAGCCATTACGCGAAAACTATGAGAGATAAAAAAATTTCACAAGAGCCAAATTCAGTAAAATTTTGTGTCTAAAGTAAGAAAAAAATATCTGGTACAAATAAAAAATAAAAAAATGGTGATGAAAATTGCGGTAGACCGCGCCCTTAAAGGCATATGTTATAGATACCAACATTCAATTCCCTTTTCAACTGCACCTCATAATATGGTTACAGTAGGTAGACCTGGGCTTAGCATATTGTAAACAGAAATCAGACTCTAAAAATAAGGAACAGGCAAGGAAGTGATAATGACCAGTATTAAGGAACCATTTCAGCATTTACCGGGAGTAATTTCCGAAAAGAATGAAAAAAATTATGGCTGGATCAGAAACTCTAATCCAGCGTTTTCTGAATACGAGTCCAGTGTTTTGCCACTGAGCAACCTCACTAAGTATCTACATAACAAAACAATTATTTACCTAGTACCTAAACTGTCACAACCAATAAAAGTAACAAAACTGTGAAAACCGACATTCCATTAGGTATCACAACAAGCATTTTTTAAAAAGAGTACAGTAATCCCTCACATTAAAATCAAATAAGTAACAATGAGTCCTGAGGAGACAAATTTTCAGTTAAGCTTTTATCCATCTATTACGTATGAACACCTAAATCCTTTAATATGAACGACAATGCAATTAATACTTACCCTTCTCTTTTATTTGGAATATCTCTATCATAGACTCTTGCCAACCAGGGAAACAATACAACTCCTCTGTATCCAAAGACACGGTGTAAAAATAGTTGACCAGTGTCATACTTCCCTTGTATCTTAGGAGTTTCTAGACGGCCAACTTCTGCCAACCTAAAACAAATATTTTTTCACATTATATAAGTCATCAACCTAAGGTATGCTTTGAAATCAAAGCCAACTAAAACTAATATTTTGTAATACTTTTAAGACCAAATATTAAGAAATTAGTTTTGTAGTAACATTCTGATAGTTACAATTACAAAAATACATTATAATTTATGTTGCACCTTCTAATACAAATGATTTATAAGTTCCTAATATAGACATATTAATCCTTACATCAGAACTGCTACATGATCAAGTCAACTTGTAACTTGCCCTCGATGGCAGCATTGGACTGCACCACAATTAATGCAAACTTCCTTGCCAATCAATAATATTGATTTTAACAGTTCTGCCTCGGGCTAGCTCAGCGGGTATGTTAAAATAATACAGTCCATATTGAGATGACAAGTTACTTTAAATGGCGGCAAATGGCCCTTGCTCACCGTGAAACAGAAAAGACCAGGTCACTGATCCACGATTCAGCCTAGTCACACAACTCCGCGCCGCATGTGAATTATGCAAACAATGGCAGATTCCAAAGCTTTGTCATTTGTCTGTCCTTAAGGGCGTGATTCCCATCTCCTTGGTCTGGCAAAGCATGAAAAAACTAGTAAGACCAATCGGCTTGTGTTAATGCTTGAAAATATCGTCCTTTTAATCCTCGCAAATCATATTCAAGGACAGACACTCTGTCTGCAACTCTTCCGCGATATGCGGCCCCAGCCCCAAGGATGGCAACACGTCCGTCTGCCTCGAACTCTGAGATGATTCTCTCCCTCGAACACGGAGTCTCCATGCCAAGCCAGCTACACTGACCCCTAGTTACCTTCGACCAATCAGAAATCCTGTTATATTTGAACTTGGTTTGCCGACGGCTAAGAACTCAGGCCTTTGAGAGTGTATCAAGTATCATATTTATTAATCAAAATCACAAATTTACGTGTTTGTTTATACCTTTCAATTCTAGCACATAAATTACCTCACTTTTAATTTAATTTGCATTTAATTTACAATTTAAATTCAACTGCCTGGCAGCAAACTATTGGAGGTGTCTTATTCCTATCTCTTTCTAACACTCTCTCGCCCAGTAGGGCGTACAAGGCACTCTTCCCGTCAACAATTCGTCGACCCACTTGACACAAACATGGCCTGCTTTCTGCTTCCCGCAGCATGACGAAACTCAATTCTCTATGGCCTCATCATACTCTAGATATAATATAAATTTTATACATTTTCTTGATTACTAACATAACACTAAATTAAATAAAATATACAGCTTTCACAGAGTCTGGCCCTTCATGCTGTCATCGGTGACCATTTGCTCAATTCTATATACATAATTGCACATTAGATACAATGCCAAATTGGCATATTACCAACTGTGGTCCCAGGAAAAATGTGAACACTACCTAAGGGCTTCCCTTCGTCCACCACCCATGCCTCCCTCAAAGTCTGAAGTGTTTGATGTCGGGTGGCATATACAGCAGTTACCATAAGTCATGACACAGTGCAGTAACACATTAATATCTGTGTCAAAAATATGCATTCCAACTGAAAGTGAACAGAATTTTCAAAACATACATGACTAATATAACATACGTTGAAAAAACACAAAACTACACAAAATCAGTGCAGCGAAGTAATTTGCAATGTGATTAAGTTTTACAATCAGGAAAAAAGCATCTAGGCAGCTTACCCAACCAGTATGTCATGCAACTAAGCAAATAGTTGCTGCGACAGGAAATTGAAAGGAACAATAAGCAAAATTATAAAAGGGGGGAAAGTAGCTGCTCTAACTGAGGAAATATTGTGTAACCGGAAAAGAAAGGAAAGCAAGTAGCAAAATAATATCTGTACGTGAGTTTGACACTGGAGTACAAAACTTTTATACAATAATAGGGTCCAGTTGTATCAATACTGGTTGGCACTTGGGTCATTCCATTAAAAATCAGCAAATTTCAGAAAAATTAATTTTTTGCATCACCATTTTTTATTTTAATGAAAGTTTGTATTAATATATATCATTCTTTAACAGTAAAAAAATTTAATTTTTATTTATTAATTTTTTTTAAATTTTTTGTACGAGATATAGGCAGCGAAGAAAAAAAGTAACATTTCAGGGTCACTTTTAAGGAGCCATAACTTTTTACCCCTTGCTGCTATAAAGCTCTGACATAGCTCCTTAGAAAGTTTTAAAACTAAATATTTTATTATGTTCAGAGCAAATTTTACCTGAAATAAAATTAACCTTCTTTCTTAGGGTTGAATAGTACCTCAAAAAAACTGTTTCTGAAACATTCAGTTAGCCATTAAATACTTATGGGGTGGTAACAAAAACTTTTTTTTTTCATGCATAGTAGACAGCAGTGAGTACTACTTTGTCCCCTTTACAAGATATAACCCCCAAACAATTTTTTCAAAAAATTTGCCTTCTTCAAGGTCAAAAAAAGGATATGTAGGGGAAGGGGTAAAAATAATTTTTTATTTTTAAAGATAGTATTTTTAACCTTTTCTAAACAAAATAAATTTTAACTTGATACTTTGAGCAGTTTGAAAACTACAAGCCCCTGAATATACAAACATTTAGTAAAACACATTATTACAGTCAAATAATTAATTTAGCCCTATCAATAATTATGATGACCAAATTTAAATCATTAAATAATTTCCTACTTAAATGCAATGAAACATATGTGTGTAAAAGAAATAAATATTTTATAATTGAGGATAAAATAAAGATTAAAAAAAATAATGAAAACTGAGAATTCGTAAAGGCCTTCTACTGTTTGTTAACATATGGACGATTCTGCTTATATAGGGAATGCTGGGTAGGCCTACGTCATGAGGAAGAAGACAGTTGAACAGAGGAAGGAAATGGGGAATGGGGACTGAGTGACATGTCTAGCCTAAAAAACGTTGTTTGCATGAGTTTAACAAGTTATGGGCCCAGACCCGGTGTTAGAGGAACGAATTAAGGAACTTGGGCAAGTAATACTATGTGTGACACGGTCGGAAAATCGGTATAAACTACGTATTCAAAGGGCGAAAAACGGTAAACTGTATTAGTCGGGATCATGGCAGCGGGTTCGTCCACGCAATACCCGCAACTCACCGACACTAACTTCAAGAATTGGAAATTTCGAGTTTTATCTCTCCTTGACGAAAAAGACGTAAGGTGGATTGTTGAAGGGAAGGAGAAATGGGAAGCTATGAGTGGAGAAAGTCTCGAGAAAGGTCAACGTGCTGACAAGAAGGCAAAAAACTTGATTATTAACTGTGTAACTGATCGTCATATAGACTATGTTAGGGATACTCAAACGGCTGCAGGTATGTTGGAAACAACTGTTGACCCTCAAGTGTAACACATCACTCCAGGAACACTTCCACAAGTTTGGCAACTTGATTCGTGACCTGGAAGGAATGGGATCAACTCTTGATCAGGATGATAAGGTTTGTCACCTCCTGTTAACACTTCCTGAACGTTACGAAAATATAATTACAGTGCTTGAGACTAAGGACACGGACATTACCCTAGATTTTGTTAAGTCACGACTCTTGGACGCGGAGCTGAAGTTGAATCACATGTATTCTGAGAACAGCACAGGGGGTGAAAGTTCATTTGTTGCATCTAGACCAGTGAATAAATGTTATGGATGTGGGGACACACGCCATTTTATTGCCGACTGTCCTAACCTAAAAAATCACCCTGGTAGGGAAGGATTCCGTGATAGGGGAGATAGAGGTCACAGATACAGGAATCGGAGATTCAGTCGCGGAGGTAGGGGATACAACACCAGCCTGTTTTGTACAGAAGAAGAGATTACGTTTGTAGCAACTACGTAGCAAAGAATCTGTACTGACCAGTGTAGAAGGAAGTATAGAAATGCAGTTTGTTTTAGATTCAGGTTGCACTGATCACCTGGTCATGCCTAGCTGTAAGCAGTGTATGATCAATATTCAAGACCTTAAAGAACCCATCAAAATAAAAGTCGCAAATGGTGAAGAACTTATAGCTAAACAAAGAGGGACTTCGAACCTTTACAAAGGGGATGTGAAGATAAATCTAGAAGCACTTATTGTACCAAACCTCTCATTTAATTTGTTGTCAGTAAAGAAGATTGTGGGCTCCGGAAAGAGTCATAATTAGCGACACTGGTGCAGAAATAGTGGATGACAAGGGTTTGCTAGTTGAATGTAGTATGTCTGGTAAGCTCTTTATTGTCAAATTCACAACATGTAAGGTAGAAGAATGTTTTCAGTAGAAGTGGAAGAATTGTGGCACAAAAGGCTAGGCCATTTGAATCGTTACAGCCTGAAACTAATGGGACTACCAACATCTAATAAAGTCTGTGACTCATGCCGTCAAGGTAAAGCTATCAGGCAACCATTTCCAGGGAGCACTTCATCTCGATCTGGTAGAATAGGTGAGCTGCTCCACACCGATGTTGGTGGCCCTGTTACACCACCCACCAGTACTAGTGAGCGTTTTTACCAAACAATAACAGATGACTACTCCCACTTCTGTGTGGTGTACCTTCTCAAGAAAAAAGCAGTATCTGCTGATAACCTAATCAACTACGTGAGACAATTAGAATCACAGTTTGGGGCGAGCTGTACTAGTAGGGTAAGGTGTGATAATGGAGGAGAGTTTTCTTCATCAAAACTCAAGTCCTTTTGTACAGAAAAGGGTATTAGACTAGAATACACAGCTCCATACTCACCCCAGATGAACGGAGTGAGCGAGAGACTTAATAGGTCTCTGCTTGACAAAGTTAGGGTTATGTTTGTGGAAACCAACCTGCCAATGCATCTATGGGGAGAGGCCATTCGCACAGCAGCATATCAAATTAACCGTTGCCCCACTGCTGCACTCAACAGAGAGATTCCAGCTAAACGATTTCTGGGTGTTGTGGACTTAGCAAAGTTGAGGATATTTGGGGCTAAAGCCTGGACAGTAAATTTGCCACGGAAAGATAAGCTTGCCCCAAGAGCAACTCCGACAAGAATGGTTGGATATAGCTATAAGGGATATAGAGTATGGGATCCATCAACAGGTATGGTGCAAGTCTCAAGGGATGTTACATTTGATGAGACAGATGTATATGCAGATGAAGAGCAACTGGATTCACAAAACAAGCATGATGAAGAAATGGGAGGAGTGAATGACAGTGATCACGTATCATCGGAATGGGAACAGAAAAATGAGTCTGGTAGAGAAGTAAGAGTAAGGGACAAAGAAACATCATCAAATGAGCAAAGATCGTCGACAGGAGAAAGTGATGAAGAGTTTCGCGGATTTGAAAATGAAAACACAGAACTGGAAACATTAAGGAACAAGAGAAAAACAACAAAACCAAAACATTTGGAAAATTATGAGTTGTACGTGACTTACTGCCTAATGAGTGAATCTGATCCTCAATCATATGAAGAAGCGGTACAAGATGGTGAAGGATGGCAAAGAGCGATCCAGAAGGAACTCGATGCACATGATAAATTTCAGACGTGGGTGACTGTTAACACACCCAAGGACATTAAACCAATAGAAACTAAATGGGTATTTCATACAAAGCAAGATGGAACCTAGAAGGCCAGGTTGGTGGCAAAGGGATTTCAGATAGATAAAAGTGAACAAGTATATGCACCTGTAGCCAAGATGCCCACAATAAGATTGGCACTGTCGTACTCCCTACAAAAGGGATGGAGCACCAAACAGTTGGATGTACCCACTGCCTTCCTTAATGGAACACTCGACAGTGATGTGTATATCTATCAACCCAAGGG
>PNEQ01001474.1:31165-42516 GCA_003012365.1 Medauroidea extradentata | reverse complement strand
ACTAGCTCCAACGGCGGCACGAGCGGTGAGTTCCTGTTGGTTTAGGGAAGGAGAGCGATCCTTTACCTATCTCCTGTCTCGCCTTACCCTAACCCTTCCACTCGCCTCTATTTCTGTATTGCTGTATTTCCTTGTTCTCTATTCTAATAAACTCTTGTTACCTTCCATCTCTGGCTTATTTATCTTCCCCTTCCCAGGCAAAACATTATAACAATATGTACTAACATACATTACACCCTTTCGTAGTATGTCACGTATCCTATATTTTCATGTCTTGTAGCATTTCGCTTTCAGAAATAGTACAGTAGAGTCCCGATTTTATGAGTACTGGATTTTACGAGGCATCATTTTTACGAGGCCATTTTGAGGAACCGTCAAAAATTATAAGATTTATTGGAAAAAAAATTAAAAATCTCCGAAAAAATGGGTGAAATCGCAATAAAAGTCACTTTAAAAATACATTTATGGGTCCACAATGATTAGAACATAATTTTTTAGTGTTGCTCTTTGTAACAGGAATGTTGCAAGATGAAAAACAAAAAAAAAAAAATTGCGAAAATCGGTCAAAAACTGTGACAGTAGTGTAACTTTGAAACGAGCGCCAGCGCGACGAGTGTAGAACAAAGACAGGAGCTTAAACCTCCCTCCCTATTCCTCCGCACCGTATTAACCACCGCTATAATACCACCCAAAGTACAAGAAAAACCCTTTTCCCCGATTACGGAATGAAATTTATTGTTTGTCAATGCAAACGCACATTATAATAAGTTCCCGACTGCGCAAATGGCTAGTTAACGTTGCCAGACAGCGAGCTGGCAACGTCGCAAGCCAGCGAGTTGGCAACGCCGCATGAACATTCGGTTCGAATGCTGACTGTCGCTGGTCATTGTTTGTTCGGGTATTGTGTGCATGTGGTGTGTCAGCTTTTGGATACGTTTTGTGATATTACTGCTCTTTGATTTCGGTGTGTACCCATTTATATAGAATTTAAAAATAATATATACTTCATTGTATAGAATAAAGATATCATAAGTCTATTACACTGCTATCTCGAGCCATAAATACTGGTGACAGGCACGGGCTGTATGACGCGACGTAAGAAAATGCGGTGTGGCAGCGTCTGCCTCCTACTGTTCTGTGCTGTCTGTGATAACTAACTGTACTCCGCCTCCCAGGCGCCTCTTGTCACATGGCTAAGCGACTGGTGTAGGAGGGGTGGCTGGCAGACTTTCTTCCCTCCCCACTCCAAAGTGTGTTGCCCACTGCGCAGTACGCACGATCGATACCAGCCACCCACTCTGGCCGGCAGCTTGCCTACATACATGCACGCACCCACACACATTCTCTGCCACCGCCCGTGTACTACGACACTTTTGACCTGGCGAGCGACGTAACATGGTGCGTGTGTAAAAAGTTGTTATAGAGTTGTGTCTTGAGGGACGAAGTAATTATTTACGTGAAAGTATGCTACATTAATTTGAAACCCTGATACAGCTGTTCTCATATCATTGTAGTGTAATACACACACTGTGTAAAGTATAAATATTTATGCGTACATAAATAAGCACGGCCTTGCATTGTACATTTTTCTTCGTCTGCAAATTTTGTTACCATCTTTATTAACATATGTTACCATCTTTATTAACATATGTTACCATCTTTATTAACATAAGTTACAGTAAAACCTCCTTAATTGAAAATGCTCGGAACCCAAAATTTGGACTTCGAATCTACGGAAGCATAGTAAAGAGCGTTGCCCCCCCCCCTTTTTTTTACCACACAAACACAAACACAAACACAAACACAAACACAAACACACACACACACACACACACACACTACATACAAAAGTGGTCAGCAACTGCGCAGTGGCAGCCCCTGGCAACGCACCAGGCGATAATACCAGATAACCTACCACATGACTCATCCCGTCCTTCCGCCACCCCTTTCCCCCCTGCTGATTCTGAAGACGGAGAGCGATAAAGGGAGAAAAAAGCTGAGTTCAGATGTCGCCAACAGCCGGCAACTGTAAACAAACAACTGTGTGTTCTCTACCCTCCCCCTTAAGAGGAGTCCTTCGCGGTGTCAAATTTCCACCTTTGACGCGTGGGAACAGCGTAGCGATAAGAGCCAGTGTCCCACGCTTGACGAGAAGCATATCGCCTCTATTCGCAGCGCGCCAAACTGGCGTGCAAGGTTTCCGTTGTAGTCTTTTTACCGTGGGACTTTAAGCGGTGGCCCCAATATTTTATTTTGGAATAGTATGAAGTAAAGATCAACGCATGCTTCTCGTTTTGCGCTTTACGAATTCAGGTAATATTTTCGGAGTTGCAACAGTCTAAAAAACCCGATTTTAGCCATTTTGAGAGGCCCGAAAATCATATTTCTAACAAGCGTGCTGCATTTTTGAAAAAAATAGAAGCATGGTTTCAAGTGTGTGTTCTTTTCGTAGGTAAACATAATATGAATAACTTTAGCGGTTTCGCGTAAAAATGTATGCGCGTGACACGCTGCAACGCCGTCCATGCGCCAGTCGAGGACTTCTCTTAATACCGTCCTGACATTCTCTAGCTTTAACAATGGCGTGCCGGGAAATGTCATTTCAAGGTCTGTGGAGAAATTTTCACACAGTTTATACTGTTTATCGATCGCACAGTGCATAGCGTCCTTGGTCATATACTACCAAGAGTTAAAAGGGTAGTGGGAGGAAGGGGGGAGATACCGTATTTACTCGTGTACTGCCTCCCCGCATGTATAGCCCCCTACCCCCCTCAATTTCGAAGTTGTAAATTAGAGAAAAATTAATATTCCATGTATAACCCTACCGCGCCTAAAAAAAAAAACAATTTTAACGTAAGTAATACAAACACGCAGCAACAGCCGGACACATCTTGTTTGTTTGGCTTGGCCGCAGAGCGTAGCAGCGGACAAGTTTATCAGTAGTTGAGCGTGAGCCCGGGCAGATGGCTAGAAGCATGCGGGAGGATGAGGCCCGTAAGGGCTGGTGGGAGAGGTGGGCGGCTGGCCATGCACGTGATGCTGCGTTGCCACATTCTTCAGTTGTGCAAGCTCTGCTGTGAGGTACACACACACACACACGCGTAGAGGCCATTGTTATCAGTAACTGCTAGCAGTAGTCGCGGCATTCTTGTTTTCTTATCAGTTTATTTAGTTACGTCGTTTGATAATGGGGAAAAACAGTGCAGTTTCACTGCTGAATTTAAGTTAAAAGTAGTGAAATATGCTGAAGAGCATTAAAAAAAAAAGTGCCACGAGACATTTTGATGTCGACTACAAAAGTGTGCGCATAAGTTTGATAGCCGGTAAAGCACGTGCCATTTTTTTTAAGTTCAATAGCTGAAGCACGGCCATGTTCCTTAACCCTCCGACGGGCGCAACTCATCTGACAGATTCATGGCTCATAACTTTGGAGATATCACTGTGTTATCTCTGGCTCCGAGTCTGCATTTTCTTGTATCTTCTTCTGTGCGCTTGTTGTGTGTTCAGTCATAATTGTGGTAAAGTGATGTACAGACTTTCTTTGCTGTGGCTCGTATAATCTCACAGATTCATTGCACCCGTTCGTGATAGTTTCGTAGGGTTTTCAGCTGGACACTTTACACCACACGGACTATTCAGGATGAATATTATAAACGCGGTGAGTGCATTTGTGATAGGTATTGAATAAGTTTTTTTTTTTTATATAATTTGAGAGATGTATTGCGCCCTGTTTCTGTATTTTTGTTTCCTTGGCTAAATTTACTTATGCAGAATCGACAAGCGTAAGAAATTATATAATCCATACAATCCAAAAAATGCTGAAATTCTACTGCAAATGTTATTGGAATCTGATGATGACAGTGAGTTCGAAGAAGAAAGTGAAAGTGATGCTGATCATGTTGAACATCGTGCTGAAGACTCTGAAACTGTACAGGAAGCTTCATCTTCAGAAAGCGCATCTAGTTCTGAAGAAAGTGGGAATGATTTCTTCATTGGGAAAGATAAAATGTCCAAATGGAAAAAAACCAAATTTCCACAACGCGTGAAACACAGACCACAAAATATATTAGTGCGGTTGCCAGGTGTGATAGGGCCTGCTTTGCAGGCAACAACTATTCTTGATTGCTGGAAACATTTTATAAGTGAAGAAATACTAACAAATATTCTCCAACACACAAATAAATACAGTAAAACCTCTATTTAACAAAACTCAAGGGACCAAAAAATGACATGTTTGTTGTAAGGGGGTTTGTTAAATAGAGGTTTTATACAACTGATTTCTACTCGACATAGAATTTCACGTGAACTACAAAACTTTGGTTGACAACTCACAGTATATCCTGGGAATTATAGAAGCAACAAAGAAAAAAGATAATATTGCTGAGATTGCTATTTATTTTAAAGATTATGAACAACTGAAAATGTCTTGCACATGGAACTTCACACGTTAGGTTGCCATATTTCTAGAATATCAGAGTTATACCAAGCTCTTCACAAAATAACTTCATACATAGTGTGTTACAATGACTAAATTTTAAATGCCAGCCACTGGATGCTTGCTAATTTTTTACTCACATTTCAAGTACTTCATGCCACGCCTTCCCTTAAAAAATAAGTCCCGAAGCATTACTTTTTAATGCCCCTAACCTCCAAGCACCAATCTAATTTCCTTGTACAAGACTTAATTTTTACATACTTTGATACGTTTCCTATTTACGCCAACAAAGGCAGTGTTGTTTTCTATCTGCCTACGATTTGAAATTATGGCTGATAGTGTAGGCTTGGACGCAAATGTCGAAATCGTTAACTACAGTATCTCACACTATCACTTTGATGAACAACTTTTTAAATTTCAAGTTTTATTATTATTATCTGCCGCAACATTTCATTCAAACACATCCACGTTAAAGTTACAACTAACCACGTGGTAAATATTAGACTTCAAAATACTGTCATTAATTCGGCGATAGAAAAGCAAAACAAACAACAGAGGCCTATGTCACAGATGATGTACACTGTTGGGATGAGCACTTTTAACCACAGAAATATGGGATTCGGAGTGGTTATCTCGCCGAAATCATGGTATGGAATTCCACCACCACAAGCGCTGAAGTTGCAACAAAGAGTTAGGCGGCCATTTTATGTCAAATGCCGCATGCGCACCTTGTGTGTATCTTTAAACTATGGAACTGAAGACGTGTTGCTTATGTTTAGTTACAGTTTTTTATTGCATGCATTAAGGTTTTAAACGTACCTTCAGCGCGAGGAAAATAAAAAAATAGTTTCTTGTTGAATATAATTATTGACGTGTGATTTTTTTTAAAACTGGTCGTTTGTTGTAGAGAGAATTTTACAGTTGTGAACAAAGTAAATTTCGATATTTAGAGGTTAAAAATGCATTGTTCTTATGGAGGTTTGGCGGGAGCAAATCTTTACTTCGTTGTACAGGGTTTTTCGTTAAGTAGAATATTCGTTAATGGAGGTTTTACTGTACATCGAAATAATTCGTCCACAATACGCACGTGAAAGGGATGCAAATTCCACAGACATGGTTGAACTGAAAGCATTTCTTGGTCTCCTTTATCTTGCAGTGTGTACTACGGAATAACAGGCTGAGCTTGGAAGAGTTATGGGGAGATGATGGTTGTGACGTTGAAATGTTTCGCCTTGTGATGAGTTTTAAACGATTCAAGTTTCTTCTTCGTTGCATCAGGTTTGATGAGAAGGAAACTCGGGAAGAGAGGAAAAAATTGGATAAGTTGACAGCTGTACGGGAGGTTTTAAAGGCGTTTGTTGAAAACTGCAAGAAAAACTATTCACCCGGAAAAAATGTTACAATTGATGAGATGCTACCAGGTTTCATGTTCATTCAGACAATACATACCCTCCAAACCAAACAAATACGGGTTAAAACTTCTTGCATCAGTTGATTCTAAAGTTTGGTATACTCACAACTTGGAGATTTATCCTGGAAAACAGCCAGAAGGGCCATATCACATAAGTTACAAGCCTGCTGATGTAGTGAAAAGACTTGCAGAACCAATCTATAATTCAGGGCGTAACGTGACAGCTGACAATTGGTTTACTGATGTAGAACTTGTAGACTTCCTACAAACCAAAAAGTTGTCAAACGTAGGAACTGTAAAAAAAACAAGCGACAACTTCCACAAGATTTTGTGTCAACAAAAAACAGGCCAGAAAAGTAAAGTCTATTTGGATTCCAAAAGAATGCTACGATTGTGTCTTACATTCCCAAGAAAGGGAGAAATGTCGTACTAATATCAAGCATGCATTTTGATGATTCTATCGATGAAAACACAGGAACCGAAAACAAACCAGACATCATTACATATTACAACCAGACAAAATCGGGTGTTGACATAGTTGACAAAATGTGTGCGACTTACAATGTACAAAGAAACACTCGCCGTTGGCCATTAGTGATCTTTTTTGCAATGCTCAACATTAGTGGCATAAATGCACAGATATTATTTGCAAGTAAAGGTAATGAAGTGAAAAAGAGATGTAATTGTATGTGAGATATGTTTCAGCTCAAAAATTGAAGGTTATGACGCTGATGAATCTGAATGATTTACATATTTTTTTTATTATGCTACTGTGCAGCAGTTTGAAAATTTGTTACACTTGTAATTTTAGTGAAATTTCCACCTGTAAGGCCTTATCTAAAATTATTTTGAACATTAGTGAGCACAAAGTGTGAATGGATGGTTTTCCTGAGTTGTAGTTTTATGATTGTGGGTATATTATAGAGGGTTCTGTATTTTTCAAGAGATTGCAATGGTTATGTGTAATTTATATTGTAATTTGCCTCATGTTTATATGATAAAGACTGGATACAGTGAAAAAAGAAATTGGTTCGCATTTAGTATTTTTAGGAATTTGTAATTTTATAATTGTTACGACTTTTTTAATATTTTCATTTTGCAGGGTATATTTTAGACGGTTCTGTACATATCAAGAGATTGCAATAGTTATGTGGGTAATTTGTATTGTAATTTGCCTCATGTTTATGTGATATTGACTGGATACAGTGAAAAAAGAAATTGGTTCACTTTTAGTATTTTTAGGCATTTGTAATGTCATTATTGTTATAACATTTTTAATATTTTCATTTTGCAGGGTATATTTTAGATGGTTCTGTACATATCAAGAGATTGCAATAGTTATGTGTGTAATTTGTATTGTAATTTGCCTCATGTTTATGTGATATAGACTGGATACAGTGAAAAAAGAAATTGGTTCACTTTTAGTATTTTTAGGCATTTGTAATGTCATTATTGTTATAACATTTTTAATATTTTCATTTTGTAGGGTATATTTTAGACGGTTCTGTATTTTTCAATAGATTGAAATAGTTATGTGTAACTTGTATTGTAATTTGCCACCTGTTTATGTGATATAGACTGGATACTGTCGTATGTTTTCTAATACTTTCTAAGCTGAATTCCTGTCTGTATAATGTCACTTTTATAATTTTTAAATCCCTTAGTAATATTAAAAAATTACATTCTGAACACAGAAATTAATTTCAAATGGAATTATCAAGATTTTATAATTAATTAACTTCTTGAAATTAATTTTTCCAAATAGTCATTTGACAGATGCATCGCGCCCGAACTTGTAACTAATGCTGTTGCGCCCGTCGGAGGGTTAAAATTAAATCTTTAACCTTGAACCTTCCATTGTTTACAAACACCTTTGGTGTGCTCTCGCGCTATTACTATCGGTACCGACTACCGAGACATGTTAATTAGTTGATGCAAGCATGTCTATTACGGCTTACTATTATTGTTTGCATTTTTGTGAAAGTTCACAGTAATAATCGGCATATAAAACAAATATGTCGGTAATTTGAGTGATTTCACATTTTTTTTGGCAGTGATGGTACCTAGTTTGTTCAGTGTATAGCCCCCCTTCCTAATTTTTAACATAAATTTTGGGCAAAAAAGGGGGGGACTGTACACGAGTAAATACGGTAAGGAGTAACTCCATGCCGTGCTGAGTTGCGTCATCAGGGCTAGCGGACCACTTGGCACGCACACTGTTGCCATACCCCCGCTGACCTGTTGCCAACATTTGATGCGCTGCACACGTTACTTGCAATATTTATGATTCTGGAATTTTATGGGGCACTTTTCGCAACATATTGACGAATAATGAGCGTAACTTAGTGTATATTTGAAGTACATATATGCTTCGAATTACATAACTTGGTGAATTTAGAATTAATCAAACTTCAAAGCATGCAAAATCCTATCCTTACGTTCGGGACCGAATGATGGCTTCGATTTAGTATATAGCATTTCGAATTAACAAGGTTCTACTCAAATATTTCATTAGTACATGTCTGATTTTCCCCTAAGTAGCTTCCACAAAAATACTCATCAAGGCGACTCGCAGCCGTATTTACTTTTGTGGGGCGGGGGGAAGAGGTGTTTGCACACCCCGTCTAGGGTGTACCTGTTTCGGAAGCCGTATATTCATCAAAACAAATACATACTATGTATTTCATTTTAGAAATGTGTTATTTTTACGATAAAAGCTGATACAGCTGACTAACAAGAAAACTGCTATTTCGATGCAATTTTTGGGGTTTTGGAGGGTCAAAATTGCTCGGATACGATTTTACGAGGTCATTCTCGGGCACCGTGAGGCCTCGTAAAATAGGGGTTCTACTGTATTTTAGTAATTTTGTAATTAGTATTTTTTTTTTAATTTATTTTTCTCAAGTGAGAAACAAGGACATTCATTTTCTGTAATTTTTTAATTCTTTTTTTGTTTATAGATGTAATTGTAGGTACCTAGTTAGGAAACGCCCCTGGTAGAGTAGGTATAGGTTAGTTTAGTTTTGTAACCAGGTAGGCTAGGCTCCCATCCAATTTATTTTCTTATTATTTATTTATGTGTTTTTTTTTTTGTGTTTAATTTTTTTATGCATGTTAGTATTTTATTTTTTATTTTTTTCCCGTTTTTCTTTAATTTACCGTTATTTTGTTTATAAATCTCCAACCCAGTCTACAGTTTTTGTAAAAGTTGCGAAGGCATTTGAACTAGCCGCAAGCAACAGGTGGAGATGATATAAGTTTCAACCGTCGAGGCAATAGGCTGCCAAGTTAAAGTACTTCCATTATTTTTTGTTTTTCTTATTTTCCAGTGCCAAGATAGTAATTGGTGTTGTTACCATGAAGCTTACATTTATTTGAAGCTGTTTCAGTTTTATTTCATAGCAAACACAGTCAGTTCAATGGTAATTAGTAATTACTTACCTTTGTGCGCAAGATCAAAATGTAAAAGTCGCCGCCATTTTATAGCCTGCCGAACGTATTACAGTAACTGGTTTACTACTCCCGAAATTTTGATTTTTGTATTTTCCTTGATATCCTTCACTCTCCATACTTTTAGTGAAGTAATTTGTGTCAGTAAAACTTTTATTCATGTTTTTTTTACTTAACTAAACCAACCCAGTGCTCCAGTTTTTTATTAGATATCTGATCTACCGTTCACGACCTGAGTTAGCAGAGGAAATGAAAGAAAAGAAATAATTATTAACTTAAATTAAATGATGTAGATTATTGGAAAACAGAGTGTATGTGAGGAACGTTTATTTGTAAGAGTAATCTAATTAACGGTATATTTGAATCCTTCAAAGTATTCAAATTTTTTTGGCAGTTTCACTCTATTTAAAAATAACAAACTTTTAACTAACGTAATTTTTTTATTCCACCTGCAGTACCCAGAACAACGTTTGGCACATTAAGTAAATTAAACTTATTTGTTAGGATGTGGAGATAAACTGTGGTTGAATACATAAGTTACATATTTTCTATTTTTGGTACC
Organism: Medauroidea extradentata; assembly: GCA_003012365.1. Taxonomy (NCBI): domain Eukaryota; kingdom Metazoa; phylum Arthropoda; class Insecta; order Phasmatodea; family Phasmatidae; genus Medauroidea; species Medauroidea extradentata. The sequence goes on along the minus strand of PNEQ01001474.1, from coordinate 32,658 downwards.
TTGAGAGGAAATATTCTCAGTCTTTCAGCACCTTACAGTTCTCACTTCAAGTCATTTTCTAATGCTGCTTTATTAAAGTATATTATTAAATGATATTTATTATATCAACTATTTTTTATGGTATTGGACTGTTTCAACTTTGCATCACTCATCCACACATACACTCCCTACAATACATATTTATGTATATTACATCATAGGAAGATTACAGTCTGAATTCCTAGAAAAATATTTTTATGCTTATCATATGCATCACATGTTTCTGTTGCCTCGTACGACAGCAAGGATGAGCTGTAGTCATTATGTTTTGTGTCTAGGTGGTGTTTTTAGAGTTACATCAGCATTAAAAAAATATGATTTTCGCCATTTTCAGAGGACCCAAAATATTTCAAGTTACATTTTTTTTAATACGCGTAACTTGAAATGTATGTTCTATTCATAGACAAATACATCACGAATCAGTTTAAATGTTTTGCATAAAAACAAACAGACGTAATTTGCTACAACAGAGTTCATGTGCCAGATATGTAGACCTATTAGACTGAGTAAACTTTAATTGTGAGTGCAACAACGATACTAACTGGCTGTCGTAGAGCTCCTGGGCAGCCCTGCGCTGGTCCGCTTCCTCCTTGCACTGGCGCTCAAACTGCTCGCTCATGTCGCTGAAAGTTGCGGCCTGGCCCTGGGCCTCATCCAGGCGTAGCTGCAGTAGCTCCATCTCTCCAAGTCTCTGAGCTAGCTGGGCCTCCAGATCTTCTGCCCGCCGCCGCCAGCTGTCTGTCTCTGCAACCCGCACACCTTTCACTCAGCACACAGTGGAACTCTGTTATAAGGCAGCCATCTGGGTAGACATATTTTGCACCTCCGAGGCCTAGAAGTGTGGAGAGCTAACAGTGACAGCATGTGCACCAGGCCTCACCCTAGCCTTTTGGCTTACATCACTGAACTGGTATGCAGGTTTTTAGCCGACTGATCACCATAGTGTCTATGATTCTATGATGTAATTTCACACATAATTCCTAAACAGTGAACGGATGCTACTGTTTTTAGGTCTTTTTTTTCGTGGGTTTGTTTTGTTTCTTTTTGGAGGTTTGAGTTTCTTTAGTTTATGTTGTAGGGTTTCTTGAGTTTAGAGTTGGGGCCTGAGCAGTGTGTCTGTTTGCCCCTACTTGACTTGAACCTCGAGGCTGGCTTCGGCCGCCTCTTAATGAGAGAGGGATCGCCCCGGTTGACGGTGCCTTGGCCTCCCCTTCCCCACCGGACCTTCTGCTCCACTGGCCATGGAGGGGGGGACCTGGAGGGAGGGGAGGGTCGAGTTCCGCCGGCCGGCGGCAGGGGCGCTAGCGAGGCGAGCGAGCCGCGGTGTCGCGGCGCGTAGAGAGGAGAGTCACTCTCAGGTTGGAAGCCGAGCAGCTCACATCGCGAGCTCTGGGATCTGGGCTTGTGCCTTGGTTGGCGGTAACTCACGTGTAGAAGAATGGACGTGCCGGGGG
>PNEQ01001474.1:0-30165 GCA_003012365.1 Medauroidea extradentata | reverse complement strand
CGCGGAAACGAATGTAACTCATGTGTAAAGGAGAATTACTTCTAGAATTGGTTATTACATGAATTTAAACTATATTGTGTTTTCTTTGCTCAAGAACGATGTGTCAAACAAAGTCCTGGTCCCTAATGAGCTATAAGCGTTGGTTAGTGGACATGGTTTTTTTTCTTGCCCCTTGTGTATTTGGAGCTGGTAACTTATTAGGGAGTCATTTCTATTGAAATCGGCTCAACAGCAACATAAAAAAAAATTTTAAAAAAAGAAGTTCTTCTGAATGTTTGAACACAGTCAAACTTTGACATCAATATGTCAAAAAAAATACAACAGAGTAAAATATTAAAAAATACCACGAAAAGTAATGTTTACAAACTGACTTATATTGAGTAGAAATCAAAAAGTTACTGAGAATATTTTTAACATTAGCACTTCTAGTTCGTGACAGTTGTGTTGACAGGCCTGCATACAGCTGTTTCCATGAAAACAGCTGTATTTACCTCTGCCACAAGTGACTTCCCCCGAACATATGCCTAGCTGAGTCAAACTGCCTAGAATCAATAAAAAAAATACTTCCCCATGAACTAAGTTTTCTTAAATTCTAAATTGAGACGAACTATTGCAACACTGACCTGAGCACAGCGTAGCAGCAAAGCCAAAGCAACACAAGATTCCAAATATAACATATGTTTAAACATAGAATAATAACCAACCTTTTGCATCTTTTACATTTATAAATACATTCACTTCCCAAGCCACCATCGTCATCCCGCTAACCTATAATACTGAGCTAAGGCACATAAAGGATTTACATTTAGGGGGGGGGGGGGGGTTTCCAAATAAATTTTCCCCACATGCATGTAGATGCAGTATTCATGCGATGCTTTTAATTTCTATGCTAATTTTTTTTTTGTATTTAAGACATTTAGCGCCGTTTCACAGTGTCTATTTAAAGTATTGGTTACCTGACCATACGGTAAATCTAAACTAAATTTTCAACCCCTGGTTAAAACAATACAGTTTCTGAAACCACTTCTCCTAGCGTCGTTTCACAATGTCTGTTTAAAGTACTGGTTATATGACCATACGATAAATATAAACGAAACATTCAACCACTGGTTAAAACAATACCATTTCTGAAACCACTTCTCTCATTTAAGAACGTTATGATTACCTAAGTGGTGGTTAATGTAAATTTGACAACCATGCAGAGATGTTTCATATTGTGATTGGGCATTGAATCTTTTTTTTTTTTAAGTCGTGGTTAATTATAGCTCGTAAACAATGAACAAAAGAGAATAAATGTGCACGTCCCGGTAGTTTTATTACATCTGAAAATGATCTTTCAATTACCCTAGTTGATAAATTTTCTCATATTGTGGAATGTGAAAAACAGACTCAGTGACATGGAAACAGAAAGAGGAATATTGGAAGACAGTTTCAGCCAAGTTCAACATTCTTTCGGGCGTGTCCATCTGTGTACTGACAAAATTTTAAAAGCGAAGTACGAAAACGTAAAATGATTGACACGATAAAAGAATAGCGAAGAGTGTGTGCAAGTCTTCAAGGTGTGATGTGGATTGCCACCGAAAATCACTTCAACAGAATTATACGAGAAAGTCAAAATTCGCAGTAAACATGAACGAAAGTACGCAGACTTGTAGTAAAACTTTTATTTTATTACACAGTTAATAGTTTTGCTTTGCAGGTTCCGATTAAATTTGTGCAAAATTACCGCAATAGATTTTCTCTATGTTCTTTTATTTATATTTGTAAAACATAACCTGTCATGAATGAAGCCAAATAGGTATTAACTGAAGATTTCTTTTCAGTAATAAGAATCTTGTTTGAAATTTCAAGGCATTGAAAATAACTGCTTTGCGTTGTCCTGTGTGAATGGTTGAATTATAAAATGTTTGGATGTAAGTTATGTTGTGATTAATTAGCTTTATGTTCTAGCAAATACCTAACTGAAGCATTTTGCACATTTATTTTTAAAAAAAAAAGTGCAATTCCTGTGTAACCTAACCAAAGCTAACCTCTTCCTCTCAATATTCAAAACAAAAACAGAAAACAATAGCAGCATACATTTTATAAGCTAAATAGCTATTAACGTCAAACATGAAGCATGTTTCTAGCAATAGTAGGAAAATTAATATTTTTGTGTTGATAAAATATCTTTACAAAAACTGTCACACATCTGCAAGAAAATCTTCAGTTGAGAAATACCAATACTGAGTTTTGTTTGCAAATTTAAAAAATTAGGTCTACCATAATTTCAGTTGTGAAACAACTTTTATACTGGCAATGATAGTCTACATTCTTTTCTTATTCACAGTCAATAACGTTTTCTGAGTAGGTAACACATAATCATGTTTTCGTCACAAGGGTTATGTTTTATTGCTTACAAACACAATCTGCCACATTTGTTAAATGTTCAGAATAACTTAATAACCGGAACATCGTATTGTGTTTAACTTAACCATTTGTTATCTATCACCAGTTAAACAGCAGTTGCGATGAGAGGAACCGTGAGTATTCGTAAAATCGGGGGTCTAGTGTATTACAATTTGTAGGCCCCTATAATGTATTTGTTGTGGAAATCACCACCCAAGCTTGCGCGTAAATGGGGCCTTGATTTTACACAACATTAACAGCACACTGAAGAGACACTCAAAGAAAACAAGGTTATTCTCTCTGTTATCTCTGGTTAAATATGTTAATTGCATTCATGCCATCTGAAGTTACTTCAAGATACTGATAGTACTACATTTTCTTGGTACGTAGGGAGGAAACCTGTATAAAAAATAATGTCACTTTTGTCCTTATAAGTTCCCAGTGTATCTTGCCAAAAAAAAATAATCACTGCACTATTAGCTAGCAAAGAAACCAGCGAACAGAAGTTTTTTCTTTAGAATTTTAAAATGTTTAGCTGCGTCTGTATACATTATTATACAGGACTTACGCATGAAAATGTTATACAATTTACACATACAGTATTTTTTGTTCTGTATGTGGTTAAAATAAGTTACGAGAATGGTTTGGGTAAAACAAAATTTCAGCTTGAGTCTTAACAGTTATAGGCTGCATCAAACAATTTCCTGGAGCGGCTTCTCGATCAAAACAGTCAACCCTGTTCGGGAGAGTAATAAAGCACTGTTGACAGACGAAACATACTAACTTGTGTGAAAAAAAAATTAATAAATTGTAGATATAACTCAAGCCACAACAAAAGTACAGTTTCTTATTAGCGAAGACAAAAAGCACGAGGCGAATATTAAAATAAATGTAAATAAAAAAATGTATAGCTATTGTCTTTCCATTTAATAAAAGATTTAGCTAATCTATACAGTTTGAGGGTTGTTTTGAATTCCCGCCATTTTTAAAGACCCTTAATTGCTTTCAGACGTTCAGACACAGGTGATGGTGAACAAAACCAGGTCACGTGACTAACCAAACCTACAGTAACTTAAAATAACTGTCTACCGGATCACGTATTTGTCTCCAAATGAATTGTGACTTACATTTTCAGTTTAAACGGATAAGTTGGTCAACCGTGAAATCGGGATGCGGGACACACGTGTGCTAGGCCGGGGGCCGAGAGAGTTGCCGGTGTGGGGTGGAGGTACGCGTGGCCACCCTCGCCGAGTTTAAGGCAGTTTGCTAGCTTTTTTTCTTAAGACTGTATAAGTGGTGAAAGAAGCGGCCAAGTAGCTGCAAGGTTTTTTTGGTTGAACTACAGTCAATTTTTTCCTCACATAATGGTCGCACTTCACTTTTTTTCATAAAATTTGGTAAAATTGTTGTGACTATTATGCGAGTAAATATGGTATAACAGTACTCAAAATGGTATGAAATCTTTGATCATAAAATGTATGGCCATACTATGATATCAAGTGGTTTATTACATTATAAATTGCCAACACAATCATCCAGATTACTCTGGGCTCTAAACTGATGGAAATGTGATACTTCCAAACTTGACACAAACCACTAATGGACCTGCCTTCCTGCAAATGACCAGGAGCCAATAACCTTATCCATTTCTAAAATGTAACTTAACTAACAACATAAAATTGTTGTTCAAAGTGTTCAACGAGTCTTCGAGAAAAAAGTGACAACTGAGTATGCTGGAACCTTACTCACCTGGTGTACTAGTAGAAAATTGTGGCATTTCAGAGGGTGCTTTCCAAAGTGCACGGCTCTCAGCTAGCTTTTGGTTCAGCTGAATGATCTCATGTGACTTCCTTTCAATGTCTGCTTGGGCAGCTTTTAGGCTGGCCTCCAGAGCACTGTGTTTCTTCTTTTCCAAAACAACTTTCTTTAAACTAGTGTCTATATCCAACAGAAGCCTTGCTCTTTCTCCCTCCAAATCATTTCGAGCTTCCTAAAACCAGAAAAAATATTTATTTTGCTACAGAAACTAGCTGTACGTAATTTGTAAGAATAAAATTAATTATTTTAAAACATTTGACACTGAATATGTGATAGTGTGCTAATTCAAAAAAATTAAATTCTAGTTTTTCCAGCAATGCCATGAAAATTATTAACTAAAATATCATGGCCTGTTAAGGTTTACTAGTACTATTTTATAGTTATTTCAAAATGTGTAAACAAATTAGCAAATTTAAGAATGATGTAAACTTATCCAATAGCAAAGTGAATACAACCACTAGCGCATACACAACTCATAAACGCTTGATAAAAATATTACATTAAAGAACTCAATACCCTACTATCACTTACAGTACCTGAGAAAAAATCACTAATGTATAGAATGCCAGAAAAATTCAAATCACCACCAAATTTGACTTCAAAAGTATAACGTCAAATGCCCCAAAAACAACTGGACTAAATGCAGCATTCCAGAACATAAGCTGAGACATATACAGCCTCCACTGGATAATGAGACGTCAAAATTAATTACTCATATTGCTTCCGTCATAAACTAATTTTATCTGCTAAGTTAAATTGCCAAGCAGCTAATTTTGTAAAGAACCGTTAAAAAACTTAGCATGTAAACTTCCGATCATCATCAAACATGTTTTTAGCCAGTGTATTGTGTAAACACTGAAGTAAAACAGTTTGAACAGAAACGTGGTCCGACAAGGTCAAAAAAATTAGACTTTTAGCAGCGATATGAGGGATAAGGGAGAGAAAGTAGGAGAAAAAAAGGAAGAGGAGTAATGATGAAGGAGCAGCAGCGAGAAACAATCTCTCTTCTTCCCACTCTTGACAACCCTCAGTTTACGACTACAACTCCTCCTATTTCCTTCATTTTTTCTATTTTCCGTACATAGCCTACACCCCTGAATATTTATCAGTTGTTTTGGAATAATAGTGTGCGCTATACACAAATAAATACAGTACTTTGACAAAATAATGTTGAACACGATTTTGCGGGGACGGGGCGAGCCTTCAGCCTAGTAGCCGCTCTTCCCCCCGCCTCCAAACCAAAAAACCCTCCAGTGAGAAAAAACATTACCATATATACTCGTGTATAGTACGCCCTCGTGTATAATAGCACCACGATTTTTGCAACAAGTTCCAGGGAAAAAAATTTATGTGCCTTACTAGAATGTAAAAAATAATGGAAGTAAGTAAAAAATTGTGAAGCAGCGTGAGGGAGGCTACGATGGATTCGCTAGGGTGGAGGAGGAGGGAAGGAAACGTGGCTAACAAAGAGAAAAGAGAGGAAAGATGACTCACAGTGGCTAGAATGTGATGGGCGAAGTGGATGAGAGTGAACGAGATAGGGGGTGGCTTGTCATGTCCGCAGCTATCTATAGATAGCTTGCCAAGGTCGCTAGCAGCCTGCAGCCAGCTCACTTGTGCCTGGACAAAACTCACACTTCCCCCACTCTTACTGTGCTGTGTCCTGTCCGCTGCTTCCAGGAGAGCGTTTAAAAAATACAAAGTCAGAATTTACGAAACATCGACATAGAGTAAACATCTTCGGGTCCAGAGGCATTTTGTTAAATTGGGGCCCTACTGTAATAAATATGTGATTATAGGCTAGAGCTTTCAAGTACGTAAAGCTGGCAGTATAATTGAAGTAGTTGATGCTTAATACACAAAATGTCCATTGTGATTAGTATTTCTTTACTTTTACTTTTAAAGGCCACATTGCTGGAAACAAAAGCGGTTAACACGTCGCTACCAGAGTTTTTGGTTCTGTCCAGCAAGCAGTAAGTTCTTACATATGGGCATCCGAAAATGGAAAGGACCGAAGGCACTGTCAAATAGAGTTGAAATAAAATTAAATACTTTTTCACTAGACCCTTCCAAAACCATATCCAATTTGTTGCTGCTACCCCATCACAGTGAGTCAGGAAAGTAGACGGCTCCAAAGAGCCTTCACCTTATTCAAAGTGTTGCAAATATGACTACTATAAGAACATGAAACAAAATAAAAATTTTAGTAATTGCAAACCAACCACAGAGATCTAATAAAACTTTGATATAAGTCGCAATATGTATACGTAATATAGGCTGTACGAGCTCAACCCTAAAGTAATGTGTTTCACAATGAATACTGTACCAAAAACTACAAAAATTCAATTAAAAAACACCACTGCTGGTGCGCAAGCCGCAGAGCGCAAGTTGGGTCATTGACTTGCCGCCGTCTGATTCTCAGAGCAGCATCTCCTTCTCTATCGCTCATGCTCTATCTCTCTAGTGATGCTGCTAGCCAATATCGACACTAGAGAGGCGTCACAAGCAGAAAGACAAATTGAACTCAGTCTTTTTCCTCCTCTTCTCCCGTTTCATCGTTTCCTTTCCCCTCACCACAACCGACATCACCTTCGGAGTTATGCTAGTTGCTACGTACTGTATTTACTCGTGTATAATGCGCACTTTTATTCCAAAACAACTGATAAAAATTCAGGGGTGCACACTATAGATGGAAAATAGGAAAAAAAACGCCACGAGAAAAAAAGGGGGTGGGGAGAGAAGGCTGAGTTGTAAACTGGCAGGTGTCAAGCGTGGGAGGCAGAGAGATAGAATGTTTCTCACCGCCTTATTCCATCATAAATACACTTTCTTCTTCCCTACCCCCTCCACACCTCTTTTCTGCTGTAACTGTTGCTGCTAAAACCCTATTTTTTGTTTGCAGTGGCAGGAAATTTCGTGGGTGGGCGGAAGCAATATGAGAAGTTAATTTTGACGTCTCGTGATAACCATCTTTCCATGGAAAGGAAGGAAAGGAATAAAAAAAGGACAACACTGTTCTTTCCTCCCTCCCCGAGGAGAGAGAAGGCAAGGCAGGGTGGTGGTTTAGGCCCTACAGTTCTCTGCTTGTAGCCACCCCCTGCCACATTCCTGAGCCATAGTAAATAAAAAAGGCAAGCTTGCTCTGCTGTCATGGCACATTATCTCTGTTTGGGTAGGCCGGGAGGGGGGGGGGCGGTGACATGCTGGAAGCAGTAGACAGGTCACAGGACAGTAAGAGGGGGGAAGGGGGAGTGTTGCCCAGGCAGAGACGTGAGTTGGCTGCTGGCTGCTAGCGACCTTGGTAGGCTATCTCTAGACAGTTGCGGACACGAGAAGCCACCCCCCTACCCTCGTTCGGCCTCATCATCTTAGCCCATCACACTCTAGCCACTGTGAGTCATCTTTCCTCTCTCTTTTCTTTGTTAGCTACGGTTCCTTCCCTCCTCCTCCACCCAAGCAAATCCATCGTAGCCTCCCTCGCGATGCATCATGATTTTTTACTTCCATGATTTTTTACATTCTAACAAGGTACATAAATTTTTTTCCCTGGAACTTGTTGCAAAAATCGTGGTGCACATTATACACGAGAGCGCACTATACACGAGTATATACGGTACATTTTGGATTGTCTGTTGCTATACAGTAAAACCTCTATTTTACAAAACTCAAAGAACCAACAAATGACATTTTTGAAGGTTCCTAACAATCAGATCGTTAAATCGCTCTTTTCGTTATTCCCAAGTTCGTTAAAACGGGGCTCTATCGTATTTGAGTACTACGGAATATTACCAATGACAACTAAACGATCACTACTGGTCACTAGTCAGCAAGTTGGCTATGTGAACTGACGAGCAACATATTTTCTGGTGCCATGACCAGGATTGGTACGATAGTGTAGCCTCTTCATCCCGTTGCATCACAACGCATTTTTAATAGTAATAGTTTATGTTTAGGAGTTACTGACGTACGTTTCAGGTATCATTTTGTTTATACAGCAGCATCCTGTCTAAAGGATTATTCTTTATCAACATGAAACACTGTTAAACGTCTTATTTGCCAGTGGCATACGTAAACATGGCCCATATTGCACGCTGGATGTAAAGCTGATGGCAACATTGCAGTCTAGTTTTTCGTAATTTTATTCATTTGTTTATTGTTTATGCACAAATAGGGTATTAATTTACTCTGAATTTATCAGCGTACTAAGATAATATAATAACCAACACCTGCTTTCTGCTAAGAGTTGCTTTAAAACATGATCGCATCCTCTTAGACCTCTCATTAATTCTCGCTCACAGACGGGAAAGGGGGGGGGGGGGAACTATAAACCCGAAATTTGGTCCTGTCGGTTCGTATAGACAACTCAGTTGTACTGACAAATTTTAGGGAACCATGAGTAACAGTAGAATCGGGGTTCCATTGTATTTACTTTCTACATTAATAAAGAGGAGAAAAATGTATCCACCTTTACTTTTCTTAGAACAGCAATGGTTCATGTTTCATTTGAAACGTTTGAGGGTTAGTAAACCATGAAGAATATACATCAAAAACTAAATAACACTTCTTTAAGAACAAGTTGAGAATGTTTCCAATGATACAGCAAACCAACAACTAAAACAGTTCCCCGACTGCCTCTAAATTAGTAAAATACAGAGGAATAGTTGGTACCTGTAGGTGACGGGAGAGCAGAAGGCACTCTTGGTACGCAGTGCTGAGCTGCTGCTGACTGCTCTCTCCCCGCTCCTCCTCGCGGTGCTCCAGGGCTGTGCTTGCTGCATCCAACTGCTGCAGCAGCTGCGTAAGGCGCTCCCCCAGACGTGGGTGGCAGTCCCCACTGCCGACTAGTGGTCCGCTGCCCCGCACTGCAGCCTTCATCTTCTCCAGTTCCCGCTGCAGCTGCTCGGCCTGCTGCTGCTGCCAGGCAGCCTTCTGCTCCCACTTCTGCGCCATCTGCACCCACAATAAAACGCACACATGCACCACCGTGTCCGTTTTCTGCCAGCACCACACACCACTCACGTGCAGTTGCCACAATGCAGGTACAGTACTACTACATCCCAACAATTTCTCCACAAACATAATGAAACTTTACTAAGAGGGTGTAGCAACATAAATTAATGCTAAATCCATTACAGTGGATACGCTAAACATCTTTCCCACTTGCTAACTTTTCTCATTTTCACAGTTTATTATTCTTGGTACTACCTAGAATTTATACATAAACAACACTAAACTAATCTGCATGGTTAAATTCACCAAAGATTGGTTTCCCTGCAATGATCATTTATTTTCGGAATTCTCAGTTTTACGATGAACGTTTACATGTGACAAATTAAATTTCTAGGCAATTCCAATAATTTTTATATTTTTCAGGCTAACTGGTTTAATGACTCCTGTATGATTAAATAGACATTTATAACGGACACAAAAAATTCACTGAAGTTGAAAAATCTGACAAAATGTGAATTAATGCTGTTAACGACCTGGCCTTTGCAAGTGGCCTTAAATTAACATCTATCTGTGTGCATATGTATACTGTAATATGTAAAATATATGTGTGCTATTACTCACATTATCTGACAAATTGTTTACATCCATCATTTTCAAACATGCTGTTGCCGCCGAACTTGTAATCAGAATCCAACAGCCGACATATTTTTTTTTTTTTTTAACAACTACTCAACCACTCACCGCAGTGCTAGATGTCTATTTTACACTGTGTGGAAAAACGTCTCAAGTAACATAAATAAAACAGATATCACTGGCGGCAACATTTCGCCCACCGAAAATTAGTATTTTCCTTTTACAAAATAATCTTAAATAAAAGTACAGCTTTTCACACAACACAATGCGTTCTTATCACTGCAATTCTCTGAAATACACTATTCAACTGGTAATGGGCAAATCTTGGTGACGGGTCGAGTAAGAGGCCCTTGAGGTGAGCGAAGTGACACAACCCTTACTACTCCATCCGGGCCAGGATGTACCACTGAAACCTTGACTGTTCTCCACTTTAATGGAGGCAGAGTTGGCTCCTTCACGAGAACTAACTGATCTACAGCAACATTGGGAGTGGACGTGGTCCATTTTGTTCTCTGATGAAGAGTGTGGAGATATTTAACACTCCATCTTCTCCAAATCCTCTGCTGTAGTTGTGCTACAAATTGCCACGTGTCAAGACGATTGACAGGCAATTCCAGTAGATCTGGGTCTGGAATAGCCACCATGGGTTCACCAATGATGAAGTGACCAGGAGTCAGCACATCAAACTCTTCAAGACTTGATGACAAAAGGCAGATAGGTCTAGAGTTGAGAAATGCAGATATCTGAGCCAACAATGTCGCCATCTCCTCAAATTTCAATAAGTGGGCACCAATAACTCTGTTCATGTGCTGCTTGATACTCTTGATGGTGGCTTCCCAGATTCCCCCAAAGTGAGGTCTGGCTGGAGGATTAAAGTGCCACTTGATCCCCTGCTTGGCAGCACTGTCTGTGATACACTGCTTGCTGTCACCATTGAACAATTCTTGGTAGACCTCCTTTAAGTAGTTTCTTGCTCCTACCACATTAGTGCCATTGTCAGAGTAGATATCTGATCGCACACCTCTGAGTGAAACAAATCTTTTCAGAGCTGAAAGAAATGCTGCTGCTGAGAGGTCTGTCACCATTTCAATGTGTACTGCCTTGGTAGACATGCAGACAAACACACACACACATTGCGCAGTCCTCTTGCGAGTAGTGACTGGCATGGCTCGGAAAGGACCTCCGAAATCAAATCCGACCGAGCGGAAGGCTCGTACCTGACTCAGTCTAACAGATGGCAGTGTTGACATCATAGTATACATTTTCCGGGGTTTGGCTCTAAAACATTGAACACATTTGTATATCAAGTTACGAATAAGGGATCGTGCAGAAATAATCCAGTAATATCTGCGAGTTAGATACAATGTTGTCTGTGGTCCAACATGTATATGACAAATGTGATAGTGGAGGATTATTAGTTCTGAAAGCTTACTCTGACGTGGTAAAAGTATTGGATGTTTTGCATTCTCAGGTATAAAGGCATTATGCAGCCTACCGCCTACCCTGACAACTCCATGCAAATCAATAAATGGCGCTCTGAAAGCGTTTTCTGCACATGTCACCCCTTTTTATGGCATTAATATCTTCTTTGAAGAAGTGTTGCTGAATTGCAGTAACCAATATAGCTATTGCATTTCTCCGTTCTTCTGCTGTCACAAACATCTCACGTGTGGGTGTCTTCTGCTGAAATGCTGTCTTTGCTCTAAGAATCCAAGCTGCAACACACTGAAGCTTTTGGAGGGATGAGAACTTCTGAAGGAGACCAAGTGGGTCTTCTGAATTACGTGTTTCCTGTTGAGCAACCAACACTACAACTGAAAGCTTCAGCTCTGGCACACTTTCAGGCTCAGTGTGTCCTGTGATGGCCAGTGTTCTACTTGGTGCATCAACCAGTTAGGACCGGAAAACCAGTTGGATTGATCCAGCAGGTGGTCAGGTAAACATCAGCGTGATGCTGTGCCTACCGGGTTACTTTCTGAAGGGACATGATTCCAAAACACTTGGAGGTAATGCTGACTGAATCTCTGCAACTCTGTTAGCTACAAATGTTTGCAAACTATGAGGTGACATCCTTAACCAAGTTAGCACCACCATTGAATCCATCCAAGCATAAAGCACTGGATCCTTGACCTTGGTGCGGAAAATCTCCAAGACATGTTGCCACAGTTTGCACAACAAGTGAGATGCACAGAGTTCAAGTTTGGGAATTGACATAGTTTTCAACGGAGCTACCTTTGACTTTGCAATCAGCAGATTCACAGCAATTTCTCCTGTCTCCGTCACACACAGAGCATACAAGACTGCTGCATAGGCTTTTTCACTTGCATCGCAAAATCCATGGAACTGAACCTCATATTCCTGCACTGGAACAAACCTAGTCAGCCTCACCTGCGACAGAAGAGGTAATGCCCCGTAAACATTGTCCAATCACTCAACACATCCTCTCCTATCTCCTCATCCCAACCGAGGCCCATGGTCCACAGCACTTGAAGTAATATCTTGCTTGCAGTCACCACTGGAGATAGCCACCCACATGGATCATATAATCGCGCTATTAGTGACAGGATGCCACGTTTGGTATTTGGTACAGTTGGTACCTTTACTTTGTAGCAGAACTGATCCTGCATTGGATCCCAGTGAACTCCCAATACCTTCACTGAACCAGTACTGTCAAAATTTAACAAAGATTTACCTGAGTCTAAATTCTCAATTACACTCTGATGATTAGAGCACCATTTGTGCAGTTGGAACCCTCCTCAGCGCCACCAGCTGAGTCTTCAGTTCAAGCGCCTCTGCCAACGTATCTGCTCCGGTCACTATGTCATCCACGAATACATCATGCTGTAAAGTTTGTGCTGCTAAGGGATACTTAGCACCTTCATCTGCAGCCAACTGCTGCATTGTTCTAAGTGCTTGGAAAGGTGACATAGCCAGCCCATAGGGTACCGTGTTGAGTTCAAATACACTCACAGGGTCGAGGTGAGAGTTTTGCCACAAAATGCACTGGTACTTCCGGTCACTGGGTACAATCATAACCTGGCGATACATTTTGCAAACATTAGCTGTTATAGCAATTGGTGATGTCCTAAAATTCACCAAGATGTCTGCAACCTCCTTTTGTAGCTTGGGTCCTGACACTGTTTAGCGACAGCCCATCCACAGTCTTTGAGGACGCATCAAACACCGCTCTTACTTTGGACGTCACACTATCCTCTTTAATGACTGCTTGGTGGGGAATTGCGTATGAAGGCTGGTTGTGTGATCTTGACGTAAGCACTGTGGCAGACTTCCCATTGGCATCCACTGTGTAGTGTCCCGATCCGCGACATGTGACCTAATTCTTCATACTCATCCATGAAATGCCTAAATTGTTGAAGCAACTCTGGTGACCGACATAGCTTATGCTCCAGCCCCTGCTGTCGTTTTAGTGCATGGGTGTACGAATTCCCAAGAGTGACATTTGAAGTGGTAAAGGGCAGCTTCAACACATACCTGCCATATCCATCGCGTGAGTGGGTATCCTGAAAATGCTGTTCACATTTCTGGTCTTCGCTGGATATGAACGACTTTCTTGGTAATTCTTCAGCTTCCCAGAATTTTTGCAAAGCTTTATCCAGGGACATGTCAGTCCGTACTAGGAATGATGACAAATGCTGAGTAGCTGGTGCACTTGGTGCAGTGCCAGACAACACCCATCCAAACTCTGTATGGAAGGTATGCGGCTGCCCGATGACTTTGGACCAAGTTGTTACTTCTACCACTACCTCTGCTGACAGCAACATGTCTATTGCACTCGGAATAGCAAACTGAGGATCAGCTATTGGCAAACCCTTAAGATGTGCAAGACCCTTGGTGGCAATCTGAGCTGAGGGTATGTTTCTAGTTATTGTCTTCAGGATCACAGTTTTGCTGGTGATATGGAGATCTGATGCGTGAAGTGAACCTATTTCACAAACCACTGCCCATCTAGCTTCTTGCACTGAAATGTTGCCAACACCGGCTATACAAACATCTGTATGATGTCGCATGAGTCCTAACCTCTGCACGCAGGCTTCAGTAATAAAAGAAGTCTAGGAAGCATTATCCGTCAACGCCCGAACCACCTGGTAGTACCCTGCATTGTCTTTCACTCGGATCAGTGCTGTTTTTAAACACAACCGTAGTGTCCTGAATGCTGTCAGTATTGCCTTCTGAGGTACACAATACAACAGTTTCGTCTTCTTTGACACCAGATTCATCCTCAGTTGAACTTGCTGGAGTGTTCCTGAGCTTATGTCGTTCTGTTATGTGGAGGAGTGTGTGGTGACAGCCATGGCAGAGTTGGCATAGGAATTTGGATTTGCACAGTGCAGCGATATGCTGTCCTCGGAGACACTTAAAACACAGCCTCTGTCCTTGCACACAATTCCATCTATCGTCCACAGATTTCTCTAGGAATGCTTGACATTTTTCCAGTGCATGGCAGTCATCACAAGCTGGATACTTCTGTTTTTCACCTCTTTCACGAACAGATAAGAGAGTAGTCTTTGTAATTTGGTGACCATTCCAAATTCAATGGGCGCCACTTGTGCACACCAGGCAACCTGCTGCTTGCAGTTTTCTGGCCATATCTAGGCTTTGGGGTCGTTACCATTGCCAACTGGACTTGTTCCGCTGCTCGTACCTTCCGGCCCAGAAACTTTAGTAGCCTGCGGTAGGATGGAATGTCATCCTCATGCGACATCTCAAATGCCTGTTTTAATGGTGTGTCCAGTTTTCCCAAAACAATATTCAAAAGTAAAAAATCCCATTTTTCAACTGGGAAGTCCAGTGCCTTCCAGGCATTTAAATGTTCTTCTAAGCATGCTACAAACCTTGTAAGTGCACTTTCATTTCTACTGTCCAATGCGGGTAAATGCAAAATTTTATGAAAATGGAGGGTTGCTGTGATGTGTATATTTAAAAACTATTTCTCAAGTAGACTCCATACGACGTCATAATTGGTTTCTGTTACCGGCACATTGCTGACTACCTCTCGAGCTTCCCCCTTCAGACATCCCAAAAGGTAATGCATGTTTTGTACTTTGGATAAATGTGGAACATTACCCACCATGGAATTAAATAATTCCGCAAAGCCCTTCCTTTCAGCCCGATTAACATTAAAAATTGGTAGTGGCAGCGAAGGCAGCAAAGACGCCTGCGGTTAAAAAACCGACAGTGTCTCATGACGGCATGCGTTGTCACCCGAAACCCTAACCTCACTGTTTGTCAGATGTCTGTTATAAACTTTACGTAGCTCACGAAACACGAATTTGTATGCAGTGAACTGCTCTTTAACTTAATTCATGTCATATGAGTCGTCACCTGTTGATTTTGCACACAAAGCACAAAAATTAGCCACCAGCTCGTCACGTTTCTCAATAACCTCCTGGAAGGTAACTAAGAAATCCTCCATCTTCGAATCGTCTTGGCGTGACGATTCATACAATTCCCGTGCCTCGTCTGCTTTACTTACCAAAAAACTGAAGGTAACATGCTGCAGCTCTGTAGATTGTGCCGCCATTATCTCACTTGGATGATGTAGACGGCCAAACAGTTTTAACTATGAATAAATAATGTCACCAGTGATGATACGATAATGCACGCACTATCATTTTCATGTCACAATTATCGCCCTGCAAATAAAGCAAGCGCGTTTATAGACGTCAGGTATAACCGTTCGTGAGCGTGTTATTACGTCTGTAGAACGTTAGTCAAACTCACGTAAATTCGTGTAAATAACTTTAACTGAAACAGAGAATATTTTTCTGCAATATAACATAAACATTCACGTCCCGATAACTAAATTTCCGTTACCATCCGGCCTGTAGGACCAAAATGTTGCCGCTGAACTTAATATCAGAATCCAACAGCCGCCATATTTTTTTTAATAACTACTCAACCACTCACCGCAGCGCTAGATGTCTATTTTACACAGCATGGAAAAACGTCTCAAGTAACATAAATAAAACAGATATCACTGGTGCCAACACATGTACAGTATTTTTTTTATTGACCCACTGAAAAATGATGTAGAGGAGTTTAAATGCAATTGAAAATATCATTTCTAAGATGTTTACTGTATAGGAAGAAAGCAGGCCTTACCATTAAATACAGCAAAACTTCAAAATTTCATAGCATATTTGTTGCCAATACATATTCGTAGCATTTAGTTTTTCATTTGAGGAAACTGCAAAAAAGACTTACCACATAACAGTCATCGGGTAAACTTTTTTGGAGCAGCCTGTAGCTTGTCAGCATGGATGACAGACAAAAGCAATAGAAGGGACTATAAAACCACTTCGGCAATTTTTGCTGCTTTGAATAAGATACATTCTGCTCCAACAAGAGATTGTTAGTTTAGTTGTTAGTTGAAAAAAGAGAGAAATCAAAAAATGGGACAAAAGAAAATAAGGAAAAGAAAAGTGTCTTTTTCTACTAACTTCTTTTCCTCATCCCTCCATCTTGTAAGGTGAAATTCTCATGAAAATTTAAATATTCCAAAATATTATTAAATGCTGCAAAATAATTATTTTTATATCTGCACATATCTAAAAATGTTCTTGTAAATGAAGTCAAATATTTAGGTAGTAAGGTTAATCCATATCAAACTCCAAACATCAAATATGTCTGCAGAACAAAGACTAACCTCATTTGACACTTCGTGGTTTCCGGGAATAGGTATGTTATAGTGAGAAGTGCTTTTTTAAGTGGTAATATGTTTAAAACAATAGGAATTTACTTTGAAACACTAATATAGGTGTTACATGCATAATATGAGAACTATGAAGTAACACGTCATAGCTGTCAAAAAGGTTTGTTCTAGTCGTGACATTACTTATCCCATGGGGAAGGATGAGAAGTAAGAGGGAGGGTTGGAAAGGAAGAGGAAAGACGTCTGGCTCAAACGCCAAGGATAAATGAATGCTCCAGAGCATTTCCAAGAAACAACAAAATAAACGTTAACCAGGCGCTCTAGCAGATGCTAACACACAAGATACAATTCTCTGTACCACACTTACTCGAGTATAACACCCACATTTTTAACCAAAAAACAGCATCTAAAACTTGAGTGGTTGTTACGCATGAGCCAACTTTTTATAAAAAATTTTTCATCTCAAAAAATAAGTTTTCTGGTATTACTTTTGAACACAAACATACTAATGTGCAACTAGATTTTAACTAATAACAAACAAAAAAACAACTTAGAGAACAAATTTGTTATTTTCAAACACAAAATAATTCAACCAATACTCACGTAAACAAAGACGACTGTCTACATTTTTTCTATCAAGTCGTCACATAAACAAAGCAATTCCACATCTCCTTTGCTGTCGTCATAACAAAAAAAAATTAATCAAGTTCATAAATTGCCTCATTTACAAAAAAACAACGAAAAACACATAGGCTTGAGTCACTCATCACTTTCATCACTACTTGAATTGATGTTTGAAAATGTGTCTGGCGTATCAAGCAGCATGTCGCCTTCCATGCCATCCAGTTCGCTAGAAATGACCATTACTTTGAAGCTTTTGACTATCATTTCTTCATAGATGGAACGCCAAACCGCAAAAATCCATGAGCAGACACTTACCAGCGGAGCATGCTTCATACGTCTGCTCGGAGTGAGGCTATGTTGCGCCGCCGTCATCTAAGTATTGTGAACACCCAAATATACCACGCGCACAATTTGTCCAAAATTTTGATATCTGAAAGTGGGGTGAGCGTCGTATATGGAGAGTTTCCATTTTATGTGTCAGTACAAGCGGTAAACTTGGCTACAATGCAGGTGGCTGGTGCTCGCGGGAGACATGGCTAGCGCTGAGCATGCTCAGAAATGTGGGTGTGTAGACTTCCTATCACCATAGTGTCGCACGCAGCAAGCATTGTTCTGTCTCCGCATGGTCAGTAATAGCACTTCACAGTGTTATCGACAGCTTTGTTTTTTAACTACCAGTGAAAAGTTGAAAGTGATTGCTGAGGCAGAGGATACTGGTATTTTTAACTACCAGTGAAAAGTTGAAAGTGATTGCTGAGGCAGAGGATACTGGTAATCGAGCAGCAGGCAGAAAATATGAAATCTT
The DNA here is from genome assembly GCA_003012365.1 of Medauroidea extradentata. Lineage (NCBI taxonomy): Eukaryota > Metazoa > Arthropoda > Insecta > Phasmatodea > Phasmatidae > Medauroidea > Medauroidea extradentata. The sequence continues at coordinate 12,274 of PNEQ01001474.1, read as the reverse complement.
GGAATCTTGCATCAGGCAGTGGAGATGCAACAAAGTCAAGTTGCAAGACTGCAATGTAAACGGCGTGCTTTCTGGAGCATGAAAGCCAAATTTCAACAGGGAAAAGAAAGACTGCATGAATATGTAATGGAATTACGGCACTTTGGTTATGCGGTTACTACAGAGATGTGTCAGATGCAGGCTTTGAAGATTGCGCGGGGATTGGGGGTAAATCCAGAGATAAAAGCTGGCCCGGATTTACCAATTTTAAAAAATAAATGGCTTATCTATACAACGGAAAACCAGTGTTTGTCAGCGACTTCCGGAGGCTTACATTGATAAGTTTTATGCAAATCATTGGCACGTGATACGGTTGCGGCAGCAACTTATGGGGCAGATGGGCAATGCAGACCAAACACCCGTCTACTTTGAAATGCCCTGCGACACAACAGTCAATTGTTTTAACATGCGGTCGGTCAAATCTAATGGAGCCATATCAATTCTTCCATTTAATTAAGCGAATGTAGTTGTATTTTGGTGTCGGAAAAAAATTTCCCCCCCCCACCCCCAAATTTGGATTTGAAAATGGGGGTGCGCATCTTACGTGGGTGCATGTAGTACGTGGGTGTTTATGGTATTGTAGGCCTACTGCTGCCAGAATTCGACCTTGAACAGCCTGTGCATTAACAGTAAAATGTCTCACGACCGCTAGTTTATAATTTTCTTCTGCGTAGCCCACTACTATCAACTTAAACGCTGCAGTATAATTCATCCTGGCTTTCCCTATTTTAAAGCCGCGTTCATTTTTCATGTGCGGAGGTGACGTTAGCAGCATATCAACCACAGAACTCGCATTAGAAGAATATCAATGGGCTGTACATACAAATATTTAAGTTATATCATTTTTGAAATTGATAATTACGGTGCGTATTATACACTGACGGGTGTTATACTTGTGTATATATTGTAACAAAGAATTATTTGAGATAGTGTTCCTTCCTACTTTTTCTAAAATTCTACCAATAATGGCCTTAAAAACTTTTGCCCTCAATTATGAGCTACATAAATTGGTGACTCACCTCCTTAAAGAACCTGATGGCTCGCTTGTCGTCAGCGGCTCGGCTGCAGTAAGAGTTGTTCTGCCCCTCCAGGGTTGCCACCTGCTGCCTGGCAGCGTTCGTTGCATCCTCCAACATCTTCAGTCTCTGCCGGCACACCTGCAGCTCTCCATAATGCAGCGCAGCCTCGTCGCTTGCCTTTGTCAGCTCCTCGCTCAGCCGCCCCTGCTCCTCCAACATTGCTTGCTCTGCGGCCTGCTGCTGCCGGTCGTACGACTCCGATGACATGCGCAGCTCCGTCAAATCCTTATCCGTCATGGCCAGCTGCTTTGTTAGCTGTACACATCAACAAAGTCACAATTGAAGGGTTACTAGGATAAGAGCTTTCATTAACTTTTTATAACTTTACATAAGACATTTTTTATAACCAATATATTGGTGTTTATATTTAAATAATGATTACACTACTGTATTATGCACATACTGAGAAATATGGGTATGCAATATCGTTCATGAATAATGTAAAGTATTCCCACAATTAGTATTTTTAAAAAAAACTAAGCCCTTGTCCAGAATTTTCACACATAGACGAGCCCTTTTTCGATGTACATGAACCCATATAAAAGAAAAAGCATGAAATTCCTCATTTTCAATGGGCTTATACCGGTACTATAATATCTGTTTATGATGATTTGGTTTTGGGCTTTTCGTAAAAATTATATACACCACCTTACAACTTTTACATACATGAGCCGCCTCCTCTAACCCTAAAAATGCCAAAAAGTAATTTCCCCAAAAAAGTGGACAAAAGCCCTTACCCAAAGGAACCCTTCAATTCCTATGCATACGAGTTAATGTCAAGTATGTATTAAGCTAAGCACTACACAAAGATGCAAGTGTCAAGCAGGCGTTACATATCGTTGACAGCGAGGCTCATTACAGTCAGTGACAAATAACTAGGAAAGAAATCAACCATGGCATATGTTACGGGCGCTGTTTACCTGACAGGTCTGGCATGAGCAAGGATAGGGATTAACATATGTATTTAATTACATTCAATGTAGCTAAGTTACTTTAAATAATATCATTTCAGATAAACATCATACAGTATTGTATATTGAGAGGGGGACAATATTGCTACAGGAATAAAAACATTTACACATTTTTAAAGTAACGTTTCAGAGCATTTTTCTTTATTTCACAATTTTCAGGGTATTTCAAACATTATCTAAAATATTGTATAGCAATGAGGGTGTCAGCCAGATAAACAAAAAAGTCAGTGGTGGCATTACATAAGTTCGAAAGGTATTGAGCCACATTAAATATGAACTAGTATTTTCTCTTGCCAAGCCTCGGAGGTAGGCAATGCCGTTAAGAAACCATACCAGCATTTGTCTGGAAGAAATTCACTTAACTTTAGAAAACCGAAATCAGTATAGCCACCTTGATCGATACACAAAGTTGCAGAAACCTTGTTAATAAACGTACTAACTTTATTAGTGAAAAAAAAATCATTTAAACATTTTCCCCCCTCATAAATTAGTTTTTTAATAATAATTTTAAGGTAAAACAAAAGATTTTCTTTACGTACAAAAAATTATATATTAAATGTGTTTTAGTTTATTCACCTATACATATTTAACCCACAGAACTTTATGTGATTTTGGCTTAAAATACTTACTTGAATACCTCACAAGTAGGTTCATGATTTTCTCGAAGTACTGTACCATCATTTACGGGAGTAGGAAGGTCTGAAAAGAGGTGATATGAGTTTTCAAAGAATTTACTTGACAGGCTAGCGTTGTGATTTTTACTTCAACGAGAATCCCATAAAAAACCACAACAAATTAATTCACAATTTTTCTGAATTTGACCTCTCAGACATATAAAGGTGTGCGAGGTGTTTTTAACAAATTATCAAAATAGCTTAAATCCTACACACTATTATGTACCATGAGTTTCTCTTCATTTGGGTATTTGTACAAATGTCTTTCTAATGCGATTTCCAAAATTTTTCAAAATTAGACCTCTAAAAGAGGTGAAAAGATAAAACATTTGTTTCCAGTAACCCTCATCAATTACCTAACCATTTTAAATATCAATGTCTTTGATATATAAGCACAGTAGGACCCTGTTATAACTTCTAAGGAGAGACAAAAAATTTAAACTTCTTAAGTTTTAGGGACCGAATAAAAGTAATTTCATAAATAGGAAAACATAAGTTGAAACATTATAACAGGATTTACTGTACCTAAAAATTATACACACAAGTTTTTTCCAACAGAATACAATATACTACCTAACAATGGGAAAACTTTGTAAACCATTCATAGCAGAAAACCGAAAAAGAGGAAATGACTACACATAACATCAGTTACAATTTGTGATCCTATTGACATGCCATGTGGTACAATTGCTTTGTTCACTCCTGGGCAGCTAGTTAAAAAGTGTCAAAATTTAGGTTACTTTCGAGGAATATATTATTAAGATTTCATTGTTTTACAATAAAGTACATACAGTCAAAGAATGGCTGAAAGATTCAGGTCAGTATGTAATTATGACACCTTGAGCGTTAATAATATGAGGGGCGTGTAAATCAGTGGTGGAATGAAAGCGTATGGAGAACTAAGGCACCATGACAAATGCCTGATGGCCATACAGTGCTATGAACCATTGTAAGCCAACCTATTATGAAAATTCTCACGTAGTGCTGTCAACAAGATATGAACTGTCGTTTAATGTTAACACAAACACATACTGTAATGTCAAAATGCCATAAATTAACAAAGATCCACCACACCAAAATTCAGCTTTCCTCAAAAGAGAACAATACTATTTTCCATTCAATAAATATGTTAAGTAAGGTTGTGCGAATATTCGAAATATCGATTTAGAATATTGCATCATTAATTTCGATTTTGATAACAATTTTGATATTTGAAAGCTTATCGAAAACTAAAATTACTGTTAACCACGAATATTCGCTGTCTTTTGAATGTTCATTTAAGTGATTACCGTAAAACCCTCTTAAAACGGTTTTGAAAAAATTTCCCATTTTGAGCTTACTAAGCAGGAAAACTTCTTAAAGGGGTTCCCTGAAAAAAAAAAAAAAAAAAAGAGTTCTGCCGTGAAACACGTGTTACTACTATTTACAGGATTGTGGTGATAGCCTATACAAACTAAAAACCCAATGCATTAACAATTTTAATAAAAATGTAATTATACCAAAAATAGTATGTATAAAAATGTATGCTTAAACAAAAAATTATATGTTACAAGAGAAAAAACAGTTCTAACATTTGCATTCAATTTCTAATTTTCATGTTCTCCTACTTACCCTTGTACAGAAAAAAACAAAAGAAATAACATTCATAAATCACACATGTCTCGCACTTCTTTTAACACAAAAATTAAATTTGCCTTAAACATTTTTAAAAGAGAACTTGTCAAGAGTGGTTTGCTTTAAATTTTGTGAAAAAAATCTTGGAAGTGTACATCTGTAAATCCCAGAGACTTCTGTGAATGTTGTCAGGAACATCTGCAGTGCTCATCAAAAAACTACGTAAACCTTCTAAGTATAGTCCATGGCATCACGACATGTTGGTGGTGGTTTTGGATCAGATTCATTATCATCATCAACTTCGTTTGTTTCTTGACGCATATCACATAACTGGTCCACATCTTGTTCTTCGCAGGGAGGAAGGCCATCATCACTGGTGATGAATTCTTGAAATGTGGTGGTGGTGTGGAAGTGAAACTGTCCATTTTTCCCGTGTCCCGCAGAAAAATAAACCACCGTTACACCAACTCACGAAATAAACAAACCAACAATACTGTATAAACTCCGTCTGTTACATTATAATTACGATCAAAATCATAAAACAACGGATCAAACAGGTTAACTAACACGTGGGACGCAACTGAAAAACCGTATTTCCGTTTTTCAAAGCACAGATACTGTATATACAGCTGTGTGTTAAAGCACAATAAGATAATAGACTGTTGCACGGATTCGTCGCTTCGTGCACTACGCTTTTTGTAATAGCGTACTCTATGTGCCGTATGCTGTAGAAAAAACCGCAATGGAGACGTCATCTTTTGGCTGAATGAAGTTTCCGAGGCCACGCGTCGATTGCCTCAATGAGAAAAGACAGCAGTACTGTCTGGCTACACGGAATAACCCGAGGCCAAATGCTTCTTACGAAATGGCGGCATTTGTTTTGTTGTGTTAACGTGAAAGGTTATGTAGAGTAAATATCTCATTACCACTTAAAAAACTAATGCTAACGGGAATATAAAACGTCTTAAAATGAGAAGAAAACGTTTTTATAGGGCATATTACAGACGTCTTAGGCGGGAAAACGACTTAAAAGGAAACGTATTAAAAGGGTGAAGCATAGGTTAAAACCATACGGAATTTTCCGTTCCTTTCCATTATTATTTATTAAGCAGGAAAACGTTTAAAACGGTGTCGTCTTATTTAAACGGGTTTTACTGTACTTACTAAAATTCTGGTCAACACAAATCTCCCATTTTTGCAAATTACAGTTAATACAATCACAAATTTTAACGTGAAATTTTAATTAATTGACGAACCTAAGGTGTTTTGATACTCCCGATCCTGCAAGCATAAGCAACCAAAGCTACATAAAATTCTTTTAAATGTTTTTCAGGGAACTATACGTATGCAAAAAAATTCTTAGCCAGGAAAACTTCATAGAGGGGAAGAGGTTTTAACAAAATCAGTGTAGATGGTGGAATTCTCGACCAATAAACATTTCTATTAAAAAGAAAATCTTAGGATTTGCTTCAATTTCTGGTACTATCTTCAGCGTTTCTTCAAAACTTAACGCTCTCCACTTTATTGGCACGCAAATAAGCCATCTTGCCTGACAATTAAATTACCGCAGTTTATATCCAGAGAGATTATTTTAATGCACACTAAATTCAATATACTGTACATACAGTAAATCCTCGATTACCGGCCGGTTAAGTTCTGGGAAAATGTCCGTTATACAAAACGTCAATTAATTAAATCAGATTTATTTTTCGCAGGCAAAAACATCTTTAAAAAATTTAGATTCTATAACATTGCAAAAATGCACGCACTTTACGTAATATCTCAAAAACGGTGCACAGCAAGAAAAATCTTTATGGGACAAAAGTTGTTCGCAACAAAATAATGAACAAAAATCGTCTACAAATTTTCCCGTATCTCTTACCGTTTCGAAGATGCCTTTACTTTTTTCTCAGTGTGTAGTAGGCCTTCAGTACTAGTACTACATATATTAACTTAAATTTAAAAACATTTTCTGCTACAACCTATGATTATTTTTACACTTCATTGTTTGTAGAAGGACAACACGAAAGGATTTTAAAACATTTAAAACCATTTTTATCAGCAATTAGTCACCCCACACCCGACTATTACTGTAAGACACATGACACGATCATTTCACTCGTGTTAAAGTTATGTTCGGCAAATTTATTTAGAAAAAAATAGAAACCTTTTACAAAAACATATTTTTTCTCTAGCCTACAAAATAACATGCAACATTTACGAACTTGACAATTTAAATCTCAACTATACATACCTTTTTTTTTGTTGCAAACATGCGTGTTTCGGGCCATGTATGCGAGGTTGCCAGTTCAATTCAATATGATCTTATCGAGAATGTTTTCTTCCATAAGGATTACACAAACAATTACGAATGATGATGCAAACTATTCCGTCACAATAGTACCGCACACTCATAAATTGGCAAATATGCTGAAGCACTGCCTGAGTATTAAATCTTAAGAAATACATTTCATGTAAAAAAAATTAAAACTGCTACAATAAAATAATAACAACATTCAAGTTTCAGCCGTAAAAGGTAAATTAATAACTGTCATCTTCACTGCCAGACACGTGCTCCTTGTCAGCTGAAATGTTTTTGTTAGCATTTTTCCGAATCATTTCAATCGTAGATTTAGGCAAATCTAATGCTCGTGCAATGTCTGAACATCACTGGCCTGATCTGTATCGCCGCAACACATCCATTTTTGTTGCAAGTGTTACCGACCGTCGGCTTTTTTTTTTTGCAGCAGGTCCAGCCTGTAATGTAGCCATTCTGTGCCACGGAACAAACTGCGATGATGAGACTTTACTATAGTATATAAAAACTTTAACAACTAATAAACAATATGAACTTCAACAATAAATAACTGAAACAAACAATATTACACAACTATGAACTTTAACACTACCGCGGGTAACTCCCGTCTGAACTGTGTATGTATGTAAAGTGTCACGACTAAGGGGAAACTAGTCAGTCATAAAGCCGCTTGGAGTTAAGATTCTCAGTTTTCAGTAGCACCACACTCGTTGACAACTGATACCCCATGTTACATCCCTCAGGCCACCTGCTCGAAATGGTATGTAGGTCATGAGGGAGAGAGAGGGGCAAGCACTGTTGCCAGATGTACGAAAGAATGTAGCGCGTCGTGTGTCTTTACACATCGCAGCCTGTACTACAGGCTGTTCGGAAATATGGTTCCTGCTTCCTAAAAATAGCAACTCGGAAATGTCCGTTAAAGCAAGTTTTGTGTGCGTTGTTCAAATTAAAGGAAACAAAATAAAATGTCCGTTATTACAAATGTCCGTTAAACAAATGTCCGTTAATCAAGGACTTACTGTACGTGAAAATAACATGCTTCCTGACACTTCTACTGCTATTCAATAACATCAACTCTACTGCCAATCAGATCACTTTGCCAATGTAAACACAGGCACAAACCAATGAATAGCGGCACTTCTGCCTTCATTACGTCTTCCCCAATGGATATTAACCATTTCCAGACATTTTAATGCTGCTTTGATTAACTGTGACATATCCTCATAGATTAATTAATAATAAAATTTTATTTAGGTTGCAATATTTATTAGGTGTCTACAGATTTTGCATTTGAAAGTGAAGTAATAATATTGTGCTGACCAGTAAAGTGAACAGCCTGCGGCATGCTGTTAAGGCTTCACAAGATGGCTGCTATAATTGTGGGGTCACGGTATTTACTTAGAACAGCGGCTCTGGATAAATACAAGCCGGAACAGATGATTGGTTGAACGTACAGTGAAGAACTCAAGCGGCGCATAGGATTGGTCGCACGAACTTGGAAGAGCATGTGCGGCAAGAGGTTAAGGAGGTTTCATTATATCGGGAAGATTAAAAAATTATTTTTTTTGTGTCATAAAATTATATGCGTAATTTAAATAAATGGCCATTATTTTTTTTTAAGTTATATGTGGATTACCTTTCTTCAACAAAACCTTTTATATGGGATTTATTGACATAGATGTAAATGAATGAGAGCCAAGGAAATTTAAGAAACTAAACTTATAGGCGGGAAAACTTAGGCTAACTAAGCTAAATTCCAATTTAGCAAACTAAAGATTGAGGTAAAACATTTTGTATTTACCTATACTTAGAAAAATTACGTACTGTATGTTAATGCAATGTACTACTATTCATTGTTCACTACATTTTAATTTTTTGATATTGTTTTGAAATTATTTGCCCGCAAATTACATACTGTATGAACCAATTCTTTTATTTTACAATACTGTATTCGTTAAACATTCATGAAGACTAAAAGTGCATAAAATTCTTATTTGTATTCATTATTCACGAAAAAAAAGGAAAAATATTCATATTCATTTTGATAAGGAAAAATCCATATTCGCACAACCCTAATGTTAAGTTATATATTTTGTTAGGTTGTATTTGTTGCTTTGTTAATTTTACTGTGACCACCTTATTCACAAGTAATGCATACAACAACCAATGATTAAACCACTCACCTCTTCAACACTGAAATCAGATGGTTTGTACTCTTTTTCACTCTCTTCAACATAGATGCCACACCTGCCATAAATCGACCTCTGGTACAACTTGCGGTAAGTGTTCCGCTCCTCAGTTAAGCTTCTCGTCATTGCTTTGTAGCTCTCTATTTCCTCTTGCATGTCTTTTATCTGTGTCTCATATCGAGCCAAGTGCTCCTGAAACAGAGATAATAAACATATATTTTAAAGCATCCCTCCAGGGAAACAGTACAGGTAGTTAGCGATAAAGTGAGCAATTTTGATGACCACCTCGTCTAGAAGAATAATTTAAAAATATTAGTTATTTATTGTGACCTTAGGCGTAACTTTGTTTGAGTAATGTACAGTACAACCGATACACTTTGAAAGTTACTTATGATGCTTTGTTTATATAAAAAAGTGGAGGAAACTTTCTGAAAATATAAACTGTAGATAAAAGATTATAAAAAATTTTTTTTTAAATATTGATTTCAAAACTTTGACAGTTGTGCATGTCCTGTTAATCTGCTAAAATTTTAACACATTCCCTTTCCATTTGCAAGATGATAAAAAATAAAACAAAAACAATCATCCGTTGTATCCTAGTACTTGATTCAAACTTCACACAGTTAACTGCCAAAAGCAATGTATAAGTACTTAAAACATTTTAGCACACTTATAACTCACCAGTTATGTGCAATTATTGTGACAACACATATGAGTAGGAATTGAAAAACCGCACAAAGAATGTTTGTGAACTATATATTCTTGCCTTACACACTACTTAGAACTCCCTATCTAACTGGGACAGTGTTAAAAACTGACAACTTTCAAAATAAATGTTATTATTTTTTAACTTTCACTCACAAAAGGACAGATGAGCTCTCATATGGTACCAAACTGCAGTCATGTCACGAGACCAGGAATTCACTTTGGGTTAAACATTAATTTATACAGCCTTTTCCTCAAGAAAGAAAGCATTTTTTTTTACTCACTGACTGAAACATATTTATTTCCCTTCCATACATATAAATGAAAAAAATATGTGAAGTTTTAGTGGAGTGTTTAAGGTGGCAACCTGTGTGGATGTATTTTGTGTGTGTTAAAGGTAAAGGTGTACATATTATACACACCACAATTGTACACATACAGTATTGAACTAAAATTTTACGAGGGAAAAAACACATTAGCCACATTTGTTTGTAAGAAAAAAACCTTAATGAATAATAACGGACCTGAAATTTGCATCAGTTGTAATGTTATTTGAATGCTCTCACATGTTGATAATTTGTCAAATAAACGTCTATCCGCCAAAACTCTATTCATTTCTTGGCAGCCTGGGAGGGCAGCCACTGTATTAACTAATTTTTATGAATTAAGGGTAAACCTCCCCATACCGTAGATACTGTACCAGATCCCTTTCTATTGAATAAAAAACTGTGTTACAAAATCTATCTATTTTTACCTTAATAGCACAGACAATAATCTACAATATTTGTATTCTTCAGTAATCAATCAAATTAGTAGAAGAATTAAATAAGCAGCTAAAAAGCATTTTTTCCCCCCCTTTTTATACATTACACCACAAGTTTTTTTAGAAAAATGTGCAACTTTTATGCAATCAAGTACAATAATCAACATTGGCAGAATCTTCACTCCATGTTTAGTTCATTACATCCACCTGAACATTTTATACAATTCTGTTCTAAACACTTAAAACAAAAAACATTTCATAATTATTAAACACTGAAAATATTTAAGTGTCTTTCAGGGATGTAGCCAGCCCCCACTTTCCAGTGACTGCTTCAAAAGCACTTTTAATACCCCTTGAAAAATAAAAATTTCAATGTATTATAACACCAATAAAAGATACAAAATTTTATATTTCTTTCAAAGACCTCATTTAAAAAAAAAAAAAAAATTACAAAAAAAACTAACTGACATGGTTTTGACATTTCTCTCACAAGTAAACAAAATGTTTTTCTCACCTGCAAAACTATTGTATCTTCTGTACTTTCTGTATTTTCTTTAGGCATGTTAAGCTCAGCAAATAGCTCTAAAAGCTTCTGATTCTGTTCTTGCAGTTCTTTAATGTTTCCAAATATTATCAAGTTCTTAGACGTATCCTGCAAAACATTTTAACTCGGTGAATGTTAAAAATATAATAGCTTTACAATAACATTTCAACTGCAATATAGATAAAAAAACATATATTATACTAAAAATTAATTACAATTTGTCACTTGAGGTATCTGCTATTACGTTTGCCGACACAGATTTTGTCTGATTCACCAAAAAGTGCACTTATGTGACACAAAATATTGACACCAATGAAAACCCACACAACCAAAATTTACGTGCACAATATACCACAGAGAACAAAGCCAGCCCAACTTTCAAGTACACTAGTTCAAAGAACTACCTACATGTAGTTTGGCATATCCCACCACAGAATCTTCCAAACTAGCCGACATATGAAACTAGCAGGGCGCACTAGACCATAAGACTTACCTCAGACGGTTTATCAGCACCTGTACGGGCATGCTCCACTTCGAGAAGCAAATTGCGCACCTGTAAAACAGAAATGTTTTCAAAAATTTGTTAAATGGATGAGTACGTTAACAGTGAGGTAGTTGGATGGGTAGATGTATGACTTGACTGGCAAATGATTAAGTAGTTGAAGACGGACAGAAAGGGTAGACGGACTGACTGGTAGATGGGTAGATAAACATACAGGTTAATGAACAGACAGGTAGACACACAAACTTGTAGATGGACAGCCTAGTAGACGAACATGACTGATAGGTGGACAGAGTAGGCAAAATGTGACACGGACTGAGTAGATAGACAGACGAACAGATAAGTAGACGTTAGTTTGATAAATAACATTGATTTTCCAGCAGAAAGCAAGTAAAGAGAGAGTAATTGCACCCTAAATGACGCATACAATGCTACGTTTCAGATTTTTTACAATGCCGGAAGGTCAAACACACGATACCATATTAGGATGTCAACAAAAAAAATGGGAAACGGCAGCTATGCTATTAGTACAGTAAGCCCCCGATCTAACGACACGGATCTACGGACATCGGCGATCTAACGCAAGGATGCCAACTTCTAGGTGGTCTCATCAGTAGTCATCCCTCGTCCTCGTAGGGTCATTGTCTCCCCTTACTAGGAGGGGGGTCCGGGGGCAGTTCCCCCGGAAAATTTTCAATTTCAAGGTGCAAAATTGTGCTATTTACACAGTTTTTGTATATTAACATTGAATCTACTGCCAGTCAAAAATTTGATATTGCTTTCCAATATTTAGAGCAAAAAATTATACATAGGCCTATTTGAGGCCTTGGGGGAACTGCGAGAAATAGATAAATCAGAACAATTTTAAAATACACGG
>PNEQ01001473.1:75913-166177 GCA_003012365.1 Medauroidea extradentata | reverse complement strand
CTCACACACACGCCAAACAACTACAGCACTCTCACACACACGCCAAACAACTACAGCACACTCACACACACGCCAAACAACTACAGCACTCACTCACACACGCCAAACAACTACTGCACTTTCACACTCACGCCAAACAACTACTGCACTCACACATACGCCTAACAACTACAGCACTCTCACTCACACACATGCCAAACATCTACATCACACAATCAGCACTGTAAAATAACTACATTTAACTCAAACATTCTAAAAATCATATTGCCCAAAAACGCCAAAAAATAAAACAGAATTAACACAGCCATAGTCTATTTTACACACACTCATTCCAAACAGCACAAACACTTAGAATAAACACACGCTATAGTCTATGGTACACACACTCATTCCAAACAGCACAAACATTTTCACACACACAGTTTCTGTCCGTATATTCTGCTATCAGCTTCCCACCTCCCCTTTCCCTTATCACTCTTTCTTTGCAAGAAGCATTACACCTTTTTTTTAATGATAAAAACTACCTTAATACAATGACACAAAATATATACCATTAATCGACAACTGACGCTGGTAGAAACATTTACACATATTCTTAACGGATTAAAATCTTCGCACTACTTAAAGAATTGTTTTATAATATAAACACTCACAGGGTTCTGGATTGATGACAGGCATGTTCCTCAATATAAAGTGTTTTATGATAAACTATCTTCAATGTAAAGCTGCGTCTACACTACACAAACCAAACTTTTTTTTTCTAACTCGTCAGAAATATACCGTTCTTGTTATGCAGTGTAAACTCAGTTTAAAATATTATATTTGCTGCAAATTGAATTCTTCATACGACTAAAATAAGATAATGACAAAACTATCAACTAATTTTTAACCGCTGGTCAAACTAGAAGTTCACTAACCTGAAGGAGTTGTCGTATAGGTCAGAGGACTGGCAGCCAGAGAGCAGTAGGGACGACTCTAGAATGAACTGCATGTGAAGTGTCGCCTCTACATTCAAGCTGACTTCTGACCGCTGGCTCGCCTTTACGCCAGCACTAAAAATAAATAATTTTGCACTCACACTTAAAGCAATATAATCACACACAAGAAATCATTTATCTACACGTGCAGTACATTTTCCCGACAAATTACATACTAAAATATATCAAATTTTAAAAAATCATATAAATCTAAAAAAATTTTAAATATCATACAAAATACACACAATTCTAAATAGCCTAAATACTAAGAACAGTAACTCATGGAATACAAGCCATACCTACTAATGATTTTAGAGACGTAGTTTATATAGTGGTTAGACGTAGTCCTACGTCAAATATATTTCGCTAAGTTAGCTCAGGTCAGGTAACGTTAGGTTGGCTAATGTAAACTAACTTAACCTAACGTTAGGTTGGTTAATGTAAACTAATTTAACCCAACTTAACGGAAAATTTGTTACGTAAGTCCACTAATTATATAAAAGTTATCATAGTGAACTACACCTTCAAAATTAATAGTTTTGCCGGAATACGATGATTCGATATTCTTAATATTTACCCTGAGGTAAGCTGAACTTGTTACCTCTCTAACGTATATCTTACATTTCAGCTTCGTTTACGAGAAACACTTAAGGGTGTTCAAGTGCAATAGTTATAATTTTATATTTATATAAAATGGTGTTATTTTTGTAGACGATACTCGTGAGTACATTTTTACTCTTACGAAACAATTGTATCTCTTATAATCTTTGAAAGAACTGTGCAATGGGAGTGCATGACTGGATTCAGTTTCTTGGACGTACTCCATTGCAAATTGAATGACTGTCAAAGAAAACTAAACAAATAAAAGAAAACCATAAAATAAGCAGAGTAAGCTTTAGTCAGCAAGATACATACACAACATGAAATTCCAAAATGGAATCGGGTCAAATAAAAACAAGGAACAAACAGAAAATAAACAAAAATAATAACAAATAAATTAAAAAGCAAGTAACATGCGACACAACGATGAGACGAAACAAAGAAACACAGTAGATATCAGACACAAACAGAAAAATAACAAAATAAGACATAACAAATAGACGAGACAAAACGCAACAGATAACAGACATATACAGACAAGACAAACGACACAATGAAGAGACGAAACAAAACACAGTAGTAGTTTTCCAATGGACAAACACAAATTTACACCCAGCCAGACCTGGGAATCTAACCCAGAAAACTACTACTGTGTTTTGTTTCGTCTCTTCATTGTGTCGTTTGTCGTGTCTGTATATGTCTGATATCTGTTGCCTTTTGTCTCGTCTATTTGTTGTGTATTTTTGTTATTTTTTTGTTTGTGTCTGATATCTACCTTGTTTTTTTTTTTTCGTCTCATCGTGTCGCATGTTACTTGCTTTTTAATTTATTTGTTATTATTTTCGTTTATTTTCTGTTTGTTCCTTGTTTTTATTTGACTCGATTCCATTTTGGAATTTCATGTTGTGTATGTATCTTGCTGACTAAAGCATACTCTGCTTATTTTAGGGTTTTCTTTTATTTGTTTAGTTTTCTTTGACAGTCATTCAATTTGCAATGGAGTACGTCCAAGAAAATGAATCCAGTTTATCTCTTATAGTTATCATAACGGTGCGTCAAAGCAAAAATTTGCATGTTCTGCGGTCATGCAAATATTGAAAACTAATTTACTTACGTACGTAAAATAATTCACTGTTAAATAATATACAATGGGCTACGTAATAAAACATTTGAAACAATCCCGCCAACTGTTTATGTGTTTCAAAAAAATTGGTCAATTTGCCACTTTTTTGTGTACTTTCGCGATTTTTTAAAATTCAAAACATTACGTTGTATGTTTTTTAATGTTTTATTGCATGGATCATGGGATGTAAGATCACAGTGAATTATTATGTTTAAGTAGGTCAGTTGGTTTTCACTATTTGCATTGCAGTGTAACCAGCAAATTTTGACTGACGCATCGTTATGAGAAAACTATGAGAGATATAATTGTTTCGTACGAGTAGTCGTACACGTATCGTCTACGAAACTGACAATATTTCATAAAAACATAAAATTATGATTTTACCGCACTTGAACACCCTTAAGAAAAAGCCAAGGACTGCGTGCCTTTTTCTCGCGCCATGTTTAAAGACTTGATGGTTGTTTATATATGTGGTACAGCTAGTACCGGTTGCCTATGTTTCCGTATCTCAAACGGGGCATCTGTATAGGGCTCTTAAGAGGGCGTGGTACATAATTCAACGCTAAAAGCATTAATCTATAACTGTAGGTTTCTTTAAGCCAATTTGCAAAAATTAAACAATAGCAATCCTAGACAATAGTTTTAGCCAACGTTTTAAACAAAATAATTTCCAGTGTTACGAACTTCTGAGGCACAATCTCTGACGCCGGAACCTCGTGCATTTAACTGCGGCGCAAGAGATCACGCGTAACGAATTAGTAGTTTTGGATAAATATTTACTCATAAAGTTGGAAAATACCATTGTCTAGGATTGTCATGGAGTGTTTTATCCACCTTGGCTTCGAAAAAAAAAGCATAGAAATCACTTGATGTTTTCAGCGTTTATTTATCTACCGCGCACTCTTAAGATTTAGTGGACCTGGCGCGCGAGCCGTACTGCAGTGTGGAAACCGGTAGGGAAATCAATTTTTCTTGTTTAAATATTGAAAATGTTCCCAATGCGTTTATCTTCGATAAGAATACACTTCAAACTGTGCCCTTATGAGCTACAAGAAACGACGTGCGTTTATTAAAACTATTATTCCCAAGCTCCTCAAAAGTGCTAAAAATGGCTTTCTACGCGTTGTTGTAGCTGAGAAAATATCGATCATAATCGTAAAAGTAAGACATGGAAACCTGCATTGGACATTATCACAAACATTCAACAAATAAAACAAGCTCGTCGATTGATGTCCCACTGATAAACTGTTTCTACGCAAACACTGCGCGCTGGTTTAGTTCTTCGAGCCTAGAGGCGATAAGGTGTTTGACGGACGTATTGTGTTCGACTTATCGCCTTCCCGTGCCTCGAACGTAAAGAGAAAGCTACCGTCCACTAACTCTTAAATGGCACGGTCTACAGAAATAATCGTCATATTTTAATGATTTATATTTGATCCGGATACTATTTTTCTTAGTCTTTATACGATAATCGTGACAAAATTGTGTTCTTATGACTGTTTTCTAATCTCTCAGGTTTTTGCATAATGACTCGTAACGTCAAAATTAGCATTTTTCTATTATGTACGCCACTACAACCAACTGATATACGTTTATTTTTAAATACAACTGATAAAAGTTTATTTTTAAATAGGATACCTTGTAGTCAACATCGATATTCACTATTTTTTTTTTTCAGTTTGGTATGACAGTTGGTTTTAGTGGCGTGCATAAAACCGTAAAATGCAAATTTTGACGTTTACGAGTCAGAACTATGAGAGATAAAATAATTTAATGAGAGAAAAATGTTGTCAATTTATGTCTAATATAAAAAAAATATGTGGTACAAATACAAAAATGTGATATTTAAAATTACTGCAGACCATGCATAGTAAAGTATTCACTAATCTCTCAGTTCAGACCTTGTCTACGAAGCTAAGAGTCAGTCTACTGAATATATCACACTATCAACAGTCAACATTTGATGTGACAGGAAACGAGTGAGAAACTTGCTACACTTCAACACATAAACACGCAGACTTCAGACTATTGAAACTGCAATAGGCAATCGAATATTATTCCGGAATGAACGAGAAAGGATTTTCACGATATCAATTGTCATAACAACTTCAAAACGTTCACTTATTAAACAAACATGTTATGTAGAAAGAGACCATCCCACATTTGATAAAGGACATAAATAGTTGTTACTAAAATAATATCACTGTTTTGTTAATTAATATTTTCTCATCTTCAAATACCCTACTTCTTCTTGGCTTTGGTTGCTTAACTACTTAAGTTTTAATGTATAATAATTCAGGTTTTGTTATTCGTCAGTTCTTTACGTTTGTGGCTTGGACGCCTTCTGCATAACACCATTCAATTGAGGCGTGCTGTGACTAGTGTGAGAAGAGGTTTCCGTCAGCACACAACATATAGGTCTTTAGCGCTGGTGAGGAATTATATGAGGGGAGTATGGAGCAGCACTGGAATGAAAGGGCGGGGGAACGGAAGAACACCGAGAGCGACATTGTCCGGTACGTTTCCCACATGCGAAAATCCAGGGACCGACCCCGCCGGGTATCGAGCTCGGTTCGCCTTGGTGGGAGGCGAAAGGTCTGACCACTCGGCCACGGCGGCCCGGGTGCCGAAAAAGTTACAGAAGTGTTAATTTTGAAATCCTTGTTTTAATTATGTGATTTAACAATGAAATTATTATGATCGCGTCATTTCGTTTCAGTTGTCTAAGAAATTCACCAGCCACACCAACGGTTATGGCTGTTTAGGTTAGTTAAACGGCGATACGTTAATTTACTTAATGAATTCAGCGGTCATACGTACTTACGTTAAAATATCTTGACTGAGGTATTCACAATACGATGACACTCACGGTAGAGAGTGTCCCTATGCTTTCACTGTTTGGCCGAAGAACACAATGAATGTTCACGATCGTCAGTGCACAAAATATTGTATTTTAATATACATGATACGCAGGTTGTATCAGTAAAGTGGTTACAAACTTCCAGGAGAGATTAAGTACAACAAACTTATGGGAAATCACATAGCTATGCATGGACGGAAAGGCTTTCCTCGCGCGGTAACGACGACACAAAACACAACAAAGAAAATACATGAACAAGAGAGGAGAAAACATGGTTACTATTCTTAATACAGCAAAACACTTCGAAAGAACATGTTGAGACATGGATCGTCATCACCAGCCAAAGACTTCTCAGCATTTTTGCTGTATTTAGGATTGATAGATAAACTCCTCTTTTACGTTTCCTTTATTTCGGGTGTTCTGTCGTCACTACCGCACCAGGAGCCGGAGGGGGGGGGGGGGGGGGCGGTGGCCGAATGGTCAAACCATTCGCCTCTCACCAAGGCGATCCGGGTTCGATATCCGGCGAGGTCGGTCCCCGGATTATCGCATGTGGGAATCGTGCCGGACTATGCTATTGGTCAACCGGTTTTCTCGGGGATCTCCCGTTTCCCCGCCCATTAATTCCGGCGCTGCTCCATACTCACCTCATGTCATCCCTCACCAGCGCTTAAGACCTCGATGTCAAGCGCTGACCAAAATCTCTCACTCACAGCACTAGGAAATCGTTTCCGACCGACCATGCAATGCTATGCGATTTACCATCGTCTGGATAAACTATCTCTCCTGCAAGTTTGTAACCGCTTTACTGATACTTCCTGTAGCTTCTAGTTAAGTGGTGTGCCACGGTGTAGATGTTCACAGACGAATCACAGACGCTCACTCGTAGCAGTCAGTCAAGTACGGACTTGCCAGCAACGAAAGAAAGACCGCGAAAGATCACTACACCTGCATGCATGCAGACGCTACGTAAAATCAGACAATGCGTCTAAAGCCTTGCTACAATTGCCGCCATAAACGTAAAGCCAAATCTTAACGGTGCCATTGTAAATATCTTCCGATCACTTCTTGCGAAGACAAAGCAGACGTACATATAAGTGTTTTCTGTTTTGTAAGGTTATGTTCAAGCAATTAGCACAGCTTTAAGAGAAGCACTCGCCTGATGGTGTACTAACGTGAAAACGCGTATTTTTGGTCTACATAACATAATTAATATTACGTTTATCTACGAACGAAACCCAAACTTGATAACTAGGCTTATATAATTTTAAAAATTCAGCACGCTTGTTCAAAATTGACTGCTGTAACTCCAAAAATACCCGCTGAATCCGTTAGCTTTTAAACGAGAAGCGTATGTTATCCATTACATTATACTATCCAAAAATAAAATTTAAGGGTCATCTCTTAAACTCCCATGGAAAAATACTGCAATGAAAACATTGTTCGTCTGGTTGGCGCGCTGCGAATAGAGGCGACATGCTTCTCGACAAGCATGGTATTATGGCTCTTATCTCTCCGCTGTTCCCACGCGTCAAACGCGGAAATTTAAAACCGATACACACTTCTCTGAAGGCCGTTAAGGGGCCCGCCTCGTGGCACATGTGTTTGTGTGAGTGAGGTATAGTGCTAAGGGCGACGTCGTATGGGCCATACAACGGTGCGTCGCCTCTACGCTTAAGGCGTGCAATCTTCGCGAAAAAAAAAATTCCTATGGGACTTTAAGTGGTGACCCTATTGTTTTATTTACGAAAACACTTTACTAAAGTCCAATGCACTACCCTTAAGTGGTTTCACATGTATTCGGCTAGTATATTTTCCGCTATAGCAGCCTGAAAACCCCGCTTTGGCCCATTTTGACGTGCCCTAAAAAGGGATTTCTAATACGTGTGTTGTCTCTAAAGTACTTAAGGGCAGTCGTCTGAAGTGTGTGTTCTTTTCGTAGAGAAGTGGCGTGAACACACGTGTATTAGTTTCGGTGTAAAACTTTTTCTTCAAACATGCTGCAGTGTGATTTTATGGCAACGAGGCGGGCCCCTTAAGATAGATCGCAGGCTTTCGCGGCCGTTGTCTACATTTTCTTGGCTTGTGTGTGTGAGCCGCGTCTGAAGATTGTCTTGCGACGTTTCGGCAGTCGTTGCAGCTGCCATCGTAAGGTAGTCGCAAGACAATCTTCAGACGCGGCTCACACCCACAAGCCAAGAAAATGCGGGCCCCTTAAGTTTGAAAAATTCATAACTGTACACGCGTATTGTTACGGTGTCGCAGAGAGGCGGCCAGTGGGTGCTGGATAATCAACAAGTCACCAAAAAGAGGCGGATTGCGGCAACAGAGGTGTCCCAGGAATTCGATGACTTGAGGAGTTAAGTGGGTCTTAACACTTGCTAAACGCCTTTGCACACTCCTGGATTCAGCAGGGATTGCTCCGCCTCTGGGCATAGCTGGGAGCCAATCAGATGGTAGGATTTTGACGGCCTGGTGGGGGTGCGAAGAATGGTATAGACATCGAGCTAGTTACCGGGGGAGTTGGAGAAGACAGTCGGCGAGAGTCTTCTGCTCCTGCGGCGACCGCATCTAGGTACTCTGGGTTCGAGTCTGGGTGCGACACTCTGGCTAGAGATCTACCTTCAACGGCGGTACGAGTGGTGAGGCTCCTGTTTAGGGAAGGAGCACGATCCCTTACCTATCTCCTGTCTGGCCTCATCCTAACACTTTCACTCGCCTCTATTTCTGGATTATTGTTACAGCCATTTGGGGTAAAATTGTACCAGGGATTTTCTTTTATACAATAGCTTTCTGGCGTTCAACCACTATGCAAAATTTAAGGTTAACAAACGTATTCATCTAGAACACAACCGTATTATTAAATTCTGAAATAATTTATTTGAAATTTAACTAGGCTGGTGGTATAGTTGCCCCAAATGACTATTTCTTATATCTTCTATTCCAAATAAACTTTGTTTCCTTTCATCTCTAGCTTATTTATCGTTCCCTTCCCGGCTAAACTTTGTAACAATATGTAGACGTATTGTAGATATTTTCAACACAGCACATTGATACATTTCGTATCGTGCAAATAAGGTTACCCGAATAATGTAGTCAAACGTGCCGAATTTGCGCACGTTACTTTTGACTACATTATTCGGGTAAATTTACTTGCACGATACGAAATGTACTAATGCGCCGTATCGACAATGATATCTACAATGGCGTAATAATGGAATAAGTACACTAAAGACCACGTCTTGTCAAATATTACGAAGACAAGGTAGTGACAGAAATTGTGCAAGGAGAGTGATGGCCAGAGACACAACTAACTGGAGAAATAAAATGACAGGGTTCATTAAGAAAATTAAATGTGGTAACGAAAAAAAAAAAAAAAATTGAGACGGAGGTGTGTGGACAAGTTGCGAGATTTAAATAATTGGCAATACGTAAAAACCGTTGTGTTGTGTTAGCGTGGCTTAGAACATGTCAACGAGCAGCCTTTTTACACTTATTGAAATACATGAATCAGTATTAGAGTTACGTGTACTATTAAACAGAACGCTGAATAATTATAATAAAGTATTACAAGCGGCGTGAAAGGAGGTTCGTAGAGAATATAAGTTGAAACATACGTGTATGAATGAATATAGAACAGTGTGAATACCCAATAGAAGCAATGCACACAATGTGTGTTAACTGGTGAGAAGTAACTGATGATAAATACGTTAATTGCTTATATTAAATGCGAATGATAAACTAGTCTTCAAATATATATAATAAGAAAGAAATAGAATGTGGTTAATTTTCCATAAAGTGTGTTAAGAAAGTAAACGGTAAATGTTTGCTATAGGATTTTTCTTATAACCTTCGACGTTTGTTGAATACAGGAACACGGAAGTGATGCCGTGGTGTTAGTGTCATGTTACCTAATAACGTACGTGAAATATAAATTGTACTGTATGTCCGCCATGAGGTAAGCTTAGTTGATAATTAAAAAATTTAAAAGAATAACATATAGTACGGGAAAATAAAGTTGTGTTGTCGGTAATAGAAAATAAATGAAAATAGAAATTTGGTATCGCAAATTACAGGATTTTGGGTGGGTATTCGTGAAATATGCGAAATCATGCAGTTGAGATGTGGCAAAACAGGAACATCCACCCGGAATACTGTAGTATGCGAAACCTAAAAGGCGTGTATTTTATATTTATTCCCGCATTTAAAAAAACCCTCCGTTTCCTGCGAAGCCCGTTTGTTTCTGTAGGTTCGGGTGGTGTGTGACGTTATACGTTGTAATGACGTCATTCGGACTATTTTTTGATGGATATTATTGTGGAATCGGTCATTATACGGGAATCCCCATTATTCTCCAATGTAAAATTTCTAGCGAGCACGTGGTCCTGCGGTGGTCTAGTCCTGCCTCCCACCAAGATGATCCGGGTTCGATTCCCGGCGGGGTCGGCGCCCCCGGATTTTCGCGTGTGGGAATCAAGCCGGACGATGCCGTTGGTCGGCGGGTTTTCTCGGGATCTCCCGTTTCCCCCGTCCGTTCATTCCGACGCTGCTCCATACTCACCTCATGTCACCCCTCACCAGCGCTAAATACCTCGATTTTAAGTGCTGACCAAAATCTCTCTCACTAGTGAGCACAGCATTTTCGTGGCTGCATGTCCCAAGTAAAATTTTGCATGTTACGGGGCATGATAACGGACACTGAAATAACCGAATTTCCTCTTAAAAATAATATTTTATATTCAGCAATACTTTAAGAACACTATGACAATAAGTTTTAAGTTTTGTACCCAAAAGTGTAGGCCGCGACATTTACAGTGGTTATCGTTGGATGAATACTACCGTAAAATACCAATTTTGACTGGCACGCTTTTACGGGAATACCTCGCATGCTCAACATTTACCAGGCTAGGATTGAGTAGCCGCTAGAACTGTCTAGAAATTTTGAAATATTTCGTTAAAAATAGTACATCACGAATTCACTGTCTCTGTAAAACAGAACAAAAAAAACTTAAGGGATTTACGAGTCACGACGTATTTCAGGTTCCTTTATGTAAACGCGTATTGACAACGTACGCAATGTATGCACTGGAATGCTCATGAAATCGAAACGCTGCAGGCATTACGCATTTCATTTAATAAAATTATTTCGACAGAGTAAATTAATTTCTTTGGCGATATTTTGTGAGGACGTAGAAAGTTGATTTCAATTTGTTCGTAAAGCGAATGCAGTACAAAAGAACAAACTACATTTATGTAACAAATTTGAACTAAGTAATGATGCTGTGTAATGTAAACAAACTTTTCCCATTTCATTGAACAACATTTAATACGGTTAGCGTTACTTCCGCTATTTTCACTTGAGGTTTTATTTCCAGATGTTTTTATTCTGAGCGTGACTTAAACCACTTCACTACAGTTCAATACAACCAATCTATGGCTTGTTTACTGCGCCACTGAGTAACTTTCCTTCATCTGGAGCAAAACATTTCCGTTATTTAACTACTAGAATAAATTAAATCGCCAATATTCCCTCACTACTTAAATACTTATAAAACAAATACCACAACTTGAAGTAAGATTTACTTTGCTAAGCTAAAAACTCTTAGTAATAGGTTATATGCTCCCGACATCAGCAAATTTTAACTCAAGAGCGCGGAAAGTCAGTTTAGCTGCATTCGACAACTGTAACGTTGTTTTATATATCCACTTTCACGTAAAAAAATCAAAGCTATGTCAGGAAATGTAGATTTAAAATAAAACACATAGCAGTCTTTCTGTTTAACTGGCAAAACTTAACCCTCTCAGTCGTAACTACCTGTTTATTTCCTTTTGTGGCTGTATTAGTCTATTACTGCTGTAATGCAAGTAACTGTATTTCAGAAAATTTTGACGGTTAGTTGATAAAAAAGTAAAAGAAGTATTACTTTCACGTCTATTATGCAAGAAATCATAGTCTCGCATCTTGCTGTAAAGAACGACTATGAGGAAAAACAGCTTTTTACACAAAATGGTGCTCTTACAGAGAAACACTTACTGCAATATATATTCAACAAGATGGCTACGGATATTTTTTTCAAATTTCGTACTAAGACATCTGAAATATTCATTATGCGTGCGTATAGAGAAATCAAATATATCAAACAATTTTAGTTTTATAACAGTTAAAACAGCAAGGTAAAATGTTACGATGACCAAATAAACGTATGGCTAAACGGTTAGACTGATCACGTTAAAACTGCCTAACACTCACTACTTAGATCGGGAAATCCTTAATTCAACAAATTATTTATTTGCTCTCGCCTAACATAACATGAGAATATTTGTTATCCCAGTTGCCAATAGGTAAACACGATTAACACGAGATAAGTATAGCTGTCCTGATATTTGTGTAATGTGTTATAAAACTTACCTTGCTCACGTCCATGTTGTGGTAACGTCACAGGATTTCATCAGCGAACCACTAATAAAGTACAACCTGACTAAGAGTGCTTTGGAACGTCTTCTTCAATACGCCCACACTCAGAAACTACTTAACTAGCTGTGCCTCTCTCACACAAACTACATTTATGCTGGGCAGCCAAAAATTAAATTGAACTGCTTCGCCCTATTTCATGACAGACTGCCATGTTTGATGTTCAGACGGATTTTTTTTTTTTTTTTTTTTTTACGCGTGATATGGCCTTCAGCTTTAAGTGCCCGCGGCCAACAGCTCAACTACATATTGCGGAAGAAATATGGTCCAAGATACGTGTTTTAGGATAAGTCATGATCTTAAGACTAAATTACATGGGATAGGTACTATAGTTACATCTTCTTTGTTGAGGCTCCTCAACGAAATGGACCACTGAGCCCTGGAACATAGGACGTAGGAAAGGTAGGTCCGGCCACCAAGGAAAATACCATTGGCTACCGACCCGCTCGTCAGTCAAATATGCATCCCCCGTCCTGCTATAAACTTTGCTAATACATGTGCCACTCGATAAGAGCGTTCGTATAATATTGTAGGATATGAAGTAGGGAACTCTACACCTAGCGCATGTAGTTCATTATATAATTCTGTTCTGTCACCACCTATGGGACATTCAAAGATGATATGCGTGATATCAGCTTTAACCTCTCCACATTCACATGCTGGGTCGTCCTCTATTTTTAGTTTAGCTAAATGAGACGGAGCTGCTGTGTGACCTGTACGTAACCGAAAAGCTATTATCCGTTCTGTTCGGGACACAGAATTGAGTGGTATATTATCCAATTTATTTGTGTGTATCGATGCATAAAGCGGTCTGGACGTGTGCACATAATCATCCCATCTACGTTCAATTTCCTTCAGTATTCCTGCTTTGAATGACGCTTCTAAGAATGTAAGTGAGACCGGGTCTGCCAAGATTCCCTGTGAGATAGCTAGTTTAGCAAGCTTATCGACCTCCTCATTCCCTTTAATTCCCACATGTCCTGGTGTCCACATAAATAGTACAGTCAGATTTATCTGTCGCATTTTGTACAATTGATCACGAATTATCCAAATAATGGGATCTTTAGGAGTAACGCGGGATTCCAAAGCCTGTAGAACACTACGTGAATCAGTCAGAACCATTGTGGCTTCTATTTTCATACGCGTAACATAGTGTAATGCTTTAAGAATGGCATAAGCCTCTGCATAATAGATTGTACACAAATCGTTCAATTTATATAATCCGGTGGTCTTGTTTTTTGGGTCGTAGAAGGCAGCACCCACTCCATTTTCCATTTTCGAAGCATCAGTATATAATTGCAGATACCTGGGATAATTCTGAAGTGTCTCGTAAAAGAGAGTTGTTAAATGTTGAGGATGACAGTGTTTCGTCGCACCGATATATAGTGGTAGAGGTAGTTGGAAACTAATTTCAAAAGGGAGGCTAAACTTACGTGGTTGGGTAGGCAGGTTGTTGGCTAATTTAAGGAGAGTGCCCGGAATATTAGTTTTCAATTTATAAAATGCCCTGCGCAGTCCCCCTATACGGGAGGCTCCTATCCGTACACAATATTTACCAATAAGTAATTGACGGCGCTGATGTTCAGACGGAGAGTAAAATTTTGTTTCACACCTTGCGGCAAGGAAGTAGGCGGAAGTCGACAAAGTTAAAGTGTTACTTCCTGTGACGTTACTTCCTATCAAAGTTCAGATTCCAAAGAAGAAAACATCTCTGCGCGAGGTCTCGAATACGCACGGAACATATATTGTGCAGTTTTAAAATAAATTTATAACTGAATCCAAATGTTGACAGTGTTTCTAAAAGTCACAATGATATTTAATAAGTATATAAAATTTACGATGGTGGTTTTGGGTATACAAATATTTATTAACTCTGCATTACAGCACTTTATTATAATTTAAATTTATATTGAATATATCTTTTCAATGCGTAATTAAATCTTAGTATTTCAGTGGTGTAGTTGTACCGGAAACTTCAAAGTAAGATTTAATATTCTTCCTAGATGGTGAGCGTTCCGTGCAAATACGTTACAAAAGAACTAGACTTACGCTGCTATTTTGTTACATGACCAAATTGAACCGCTGACTTAGGGCGGTATTCATATTCATGTCTCGAGACAACGTCTTATTCTTTTCAACTCTTAAGTTTCATAGTCCACGAATAAGACGATCTTCGTCAAGACCGCGTGCTTCAAGACGCGCTTGTTTGGCACTACTTCCGGCTTGACGAAGCACGAACTTAAGATGGCCGAGAGTACACGAACGATTCCGAACACTTTACGAACACCACGCAATAAATATGGCGTTTTCGAAAAGTTACCTGCAGTTTTTCTTGTTAATGTATCAAGATACTTTGTTACCAATTATTAGCCAAGGTACCATCAAATATAAGCAAATAATTAGTTTGGTTTGCATTTTGAACACTAGAAAACTCCACTTGGAACACATTTTTAAGAGAATCAAGTTGAAATTTACCAATTTAACTAAACCTTGGCTAACCTAGTGACTATTCATAAACGAGTAATGAGGTGGACTTCTATTTTAAAACGAACTTTCTATCATTTATAAATATTATTGTGCCAGAGAATTTTGTAGCAAGTAAATTGCATATATTTGTAATAAATAACAAGAGGTTCACTCGTTAAATGTTATAAAATATGTTTGCCTACATAAATCCTAAAAATAATAATAATAATAATAATAATAATAATAAATTCCTGTATTAATGGAGAATAAAGCAATATAATTTTTTAAATAAAGATTATAGTGTTTTCTTACAGACAATCCCAGCTGCTACCATAAAATTAACTTTTAAGTCAATATTGAATGAAGTATTTCATATATTAATAACTACAAGTTATTAATCGCATGTGTTCTGATGGTGTAGTTAGCCGAACCCTGTGGCTCAGTAGGTTGAGCGACCGACTTGGATACGAGGGGTTCTGGGTTCGATTCCCAGGTCTGGCTGGGTGTAAAATTTTGTGTTTGTCCGTTAGAGTCATTGCACTTGTAAGAGTCACCAACAACTGTCACGACTGGGGAATTGTCACATACTAGAGCTGTAAAGGGGGGATGTTTGGCTCGTTGGCGATGTTGCGACCTCGCCAAGGAGCCTAACATTAAAAAAAAAAAAAAAAAAAAAAAAAAAAGTAGGTTGAGCGGCCGACTTTGGTGCGACGGGTTCTGGGTTCGATTCCCAGGTCTGGCCGGGTGTTAATTTGTGTTTGTCCATTGGGTCTGAAACCTTGTCACTATACAATTTGTCTCACGAAAAGTACTGGGGTCACTCGAAATATATGTCAAACCTAACGGGGGGAATGGTTGGTGCAGTGTTGATGCGGACGATTCCGAATCGCCGCTGCACCAAATATTTTTATAAAAAAAAAGCTGGATAAGTGGCATATTAGTATGGTACACTGTCGTGGATGACGGTTCGAATCCGAACACGTACTTTTTTTTTTTTTACTTTGTATATTATTAACTTACATATCCTTTAAATGTACAAAATCTCCTAAAAAAATCGTATTCGCATATTTGTAGTATTAATTAAAGACATAAATACACACATAATGTACGTGTCAGTTGTAAAGCTTTAGTATGCAATTTAAGGTATTTAACTAAGGAAATATGATTGATTATAGCAAAATAAGAATATTTAAAATTTATTTAATGATTAATAAAACAAATTCATGACATACATTTTTTTTTTGGAAGAAGTCGGGATCGAACCCTAATCACCAAAAATTAACTTATCATCGCTATTTTGCCGATGCTGTACCAATCACGCTACGACGACACGAAACACAAGCATATTATTACAATATATTAGAAAAAAAAAGTGTATTCATTTCATGTAAATGTGCCTTAAAATTAAAAATGAATTACATATTTTGTAATGGGTCTATGTATTTTCATCGTAAAGTTTTATTTAAATCTTGAACTGCAGACGAGAATTGCTACAAGTACAGGTATTATGAGACAATTTTTTTCTGTTTCTGCAGAAATAAATGATTACTCTGTATACTATAAAGGTTGCACCAAATGCAAAACTCAATCGGCATCATATATACAACGTTTCATATGCCTTACAATAGGAGTACAGTTCTTATAGTGTACGATGTTATCGTTATTCACTAACATCCGCCATTTTACAATGCATAAGGTTGACCTCGGCAGTTGACTTGACGAAGACGATCTTATTCCTTTGCTTAAGCAGGTGCTCGACGACTATGAAATACAGTTCGGAAAAGGTGATCTCAAGCACACACTATGCAACATGAAAACACAGTCTTAAGACAGAGGAATATAAGATCGTCTTGATGGAGACTGTCTTGTTAGCAGTTGCTTGAGATAAGCTTAAAATCGAACTTAAGACAGCAAATAAGAACATCTTGATGGAGCTAGTGCTTAAGATATAACTATGAATACCGCGCTTAAGGAATCGTGTACGTTAGCGGCAGTGGAGGTAACGATTTTTTTTTTAACAAAAAATCTTTAGTATAGGATATTGCACTCATCTATCAAATACCCTAGAGACAACGATTTAAAAAAAAACTTTAGTATAGGATATTGCACTCATCTATCAAATACCCTAGAGACTAATACCGGACAGCTCTATGCAAATATTAAGAGCAAGCTTGTGAAAAATAACCTAGCGGTATGAGGTGAAACTAACACATATCCTGATATTACTTTTGTATAATTTTGGCATTTTATTGCTTTAACATGCTTAATTAGAATTTTTTTTCGTATTTATGGCACTGACATTATTTTTTCTCCATGCAACAAAAAGTATGTTCTCCACAGAGATATTTTTTCCAGTTTTTTTCATGTTGGCAGCGTACATCTGAAATCAATTAAATGTAGAGTGCTGTTCTCTGATGGTTTGACGTGATAACACAATCAGAATTCTCGCCAAAGCGCTCAAGCTGTCCAGTATTGGTTCATAGTGTGTTTGCTTATATTAGCAATCCAGGATCAGAGACGTAGCGTGGAATGTTCAAAGTATAAACAATGACTATGAGTTGTCTGTGGAACCAACTGGTAGATGCAGGTACACTCCAGCCAATAGTGTGCTAGAATCAAGGTACAAATTCTCCAGTAATACATCAGGTCTCTGCAGCACAACTGTCCCGTGCTTTAAGGACGTGCCAGGAGGAAAAATCATAATTTTATATTTGTATGAAACAGTGTTCGTTTAGTAGACGTTACTTAGGAGTAAGTTATTCTCTTACAAAAAAAATACCTCAGCCAGTTACCCCGTACTGTCATTTCAAAGTCAAAATGTGCAAATTTTTACTTCATGCACACCCCCCCCCCTCTTTCTCTCTCTCTCTCTCTCTCTCTCTCTCTCTCTCTTTCCCGAAAATCAATCAACATAATGAAACGAAATAATTTCCCGTAAAAATACATGTCACGGGCTAGGCTTTAAGTGTATGAAAACCCAATACAAAATATTGTTGAATATAAACAAATTTTTAAAAGTAGCAAAAAAATTCCCAAATTTAAACAATTTAAAAAATACAAAACATTGTTTCAATGGGGTTTTACATGTATAAAGCCGCACCCAGTGACATGTCCTTTGACTGAATTATTTCGTTCCAATATGTTGATTGGTTTTCGGGGGATGTATGAACCAAAAAAAAATGCAAAATTTAACTTTGAAATGCTACTATGGGAAAACTGGCTGAGCTATTTTTTTTTGTAAGGGGATAACTTACTCTTAAGTAACGTCTACAAAACTAACACTATTTCGTACAAATATAAAATTATGAGTTATTCCTTCTGGAGTGTTCTTAAAGCGTATAGTCTGAGCTAACACCACACTCCTTGGAAGACGACAACGCTATGCCGTCAACACTGGTCTTGCACACCTTTATTCCGTGCCGGGTTCTGACACTAGATATGGCTTACGATATCCTTATTGAGCACTAACGATTGCTTGCTACCAATATATTGTGATGGCACAGAAATATACAACACAATGGCTTGCAAACGTTTTATCTGCAATATTTTCACAATGCACGTGTACGATTGTGTTAGTTGTACACATATAAGACTAAATTATAAGGATTATAAGGTAGCAAACCGTTACCATTTGAACATGTAATGCGATAATATATTTTTGCTCCTTGGGTCTGCCAGCCTGGTCGTTTCGGTTCTATTATATTTGTCCGTTACCACGTGTCGGTTGTGGGAAATTCTGTGTTTTTTAGGTTGTAATTGCCTTATAGCATGTTATTTGAAGGCGAGTTTTTAGTGTTTTATGCGTTAAGAGTGTCACTGATAGCTTTTCATGTGTGCGGTGTTGGATTTACATTATGCATAATATGTTGAGTGCCTTGTTGCGAATACACTACCAAAACATTTCCCACAAAATTATATTACAAACTCTTGCCACTTTTGATGCGTACAAATAAATTACGTAAACATACTTTTATATAAACGAACATATCCGAAGAAATGTTCAAATCATGCATTATCAAAATTTAAAAAAATGCAACATGACGCTGTTAATTGCGGTAATTTGTAGAGACAAAACCAAATTTTTGAAAAACCAATTTACTGAAAATAGTCACAAATAAAGGAAACGAGCAATTAAATACACAGAAGAAAGTATAAAATAGTGTTATCTAGGATGTATATACTAACACTTCAAAAAGTAAATTATAAATTAAGCAGGTGATTCCTTGTACGATTTCAAGCTGCGTGGTTGGCAACATTCTATCGTCAGTGAGGCCAAAACAGCCCAGAAAATAATTCGCGAGACCTGGGAGTGCCAACTCTGCCCTGTATCTTCTCCTTGGTTCCATGCGATCCAAGAAACTTACCTGCACAAATCCAGTGTTGCCACCAAACACTTGCTAGCCTGCCTTGCCAGTTATAACCGCAGCATAACATGCGCCCTGGGTCTCAGGAGTATACAGTAGGCGATATTGTACACTAGAACTAGTTGACGACACATCTTCCCCGGCGAGTGCTACAAACGAACCATCGAGTATACGCGGAGAAAGAGACGCTACTCTTATTGTAAAATCAGAAGCTTAATTTATATATGTATTTTTTAAAGTAACTAATGACCAACAGCTCTCGTCCACTGCCAATAGCACGAGAATCAATATTTGAAAACTAAATTTAATACCTATAACAAATATCAATAATCGATCAAGACACGCAATTTAACTTAGAAACTTCCAGAACCACACAAACACGTAACGGGCGGAATTCCCAACACAGTATATAAGAAAAGGAACTTTTCGCGGTGATGGCTACTGAAGAGCGTGCTTAGTTTTGTAAACAAACTTTATGTGAGCCGATTTTGACTATCCAACTTAACAAAGCTAAAAATTGATGTTTGTAAATAGAAACTTTCATGTTACAACAGTGGTGATATTGCTTTTTAACCAGGCAAAAGTCGCTTACGAAAAGTAACCCATACTCCGGGAAGGTCACGTGACCAGAGGTTACCCGGATTTCCATCAGATGCATGCAGCAATTACGTTATATACGTTTCTGAACGAAAGAAAACTTCAAAAATGTAACACCGATGTTATATTAGTTAGGCTTATGTCTCCAGCTCCCGCAAATTCACGGTACCGTTACAAAAAATTAAATGAAATACCAACACATATATATTCACACACAATATCACTTACTGTGTGTACGCATAGGAAGACGTGTTTTTCCCTAAATGAATGATTTTTGCAATATATTATAAATTATTTGCCAGATTGTGCATTTAAAATGAAAACTCCTGAAACGTGAATTAAAAAAAAAATTACAATCCAATTCATATAAGACAAAATACACAATGCAAGCTACGTAGCATGTTTACAATTTCATAAAAAATATAATGCCTATCTATAATATTTAGGCTAAAAGACTAGATTCACTCTTGTAAAAATTTACCAGCAGCAATAATAATAATAATAATAATAATAATAATAATAATAATAATAATAATAATGTATTTCTGAGACTGTATGAAATCAGCAGAATGACTATTCTAGGTTCTACTTCACGCTTTTGGCAACACGCCTCGCACAGCACTTAATTCTCCACATTCTATAAACTTGAAACATATTAACCACCGTTATAAAACGCCAAGCACGGCCAGCGTTTGGTTAAAATGAACGAACTAATATAAATTGATAAACCTAGGAAATATTTTATTTAAATATTTGTGTGAATGACATACGAACACTAATAAAAAATTTGTGATTAAGGTACGTGCAAATATAATAGGTCGTAACCAAAACAAATAACTTACTTTCTACGAAGTAGGCTGTTCTGTATTCTGATGTTGGTACACCGAATGTTAGCTCCTGATTGAAGCTCTCGTCTCGTCCAATAGCGTTTCTCTGCAACGAACTGACATAAGGCGCTTATGAAAATACACTCGCTGGAGTGGTTATCTCAGTCATGTGACCATGTTTTGTCCGACACCGAGATTTGATATCAGTCTGCATTGCTATTCCATGTTTTAAAATGACGGGAATTCGAAATAAAGCCTACATATTGTCTACATGGTAAATATTTAGCTTTCATCCACAGTGCATTCTTTACACGTATTATATTTATATTCTAATATAATATTGGTTTTAGTAGTTAGCCGAGAGGCCATCAATTGAAATTTCAAACACGGAGAGGCCATCAATTGAAATTTCAAACACGGGTAAACTTACCTGGGGTGAAATTTCAAACACTAAAAACTCGAAATTTTGATTGACCTACCCTTCGTAAGCGCCTTTAGCGTCAAACGACGCTCAAACCAACTGCAGTGATTGGTGGTGCGTGGTGCTGATTTTGAAATTGGCCCTTTATGACATTCTTTCCTTTTTTCACGCATTTTCAAAGCTGACAGATATAACCTTTCCCTTCGTTCATCCAATTTTTTCCTAATCTTGTTTAGGCTTCCACCAGAAAACATAGTTTTATGTAATATGTAATGGGGTGTCTTTGTGTTATGTGCTACAACTGCTGCAGCACATCTACCTTGGTATGACCTCCGCGTGGCGAAGTTTACTTGTTTTGCACGCATGTGTTTTGTAACAACTGCATTAAACTGTTCAACAGAGTTGCTGTCAACATTCACTATAAGACTTCTACTGTGTCTACCCAAATATCTGACAGCAGTTTCACCTCTTGGAAGAACTCGCATTCTGTCAATTGTGGAACTAAACTTGTTTCATTTTCTTTACTTCCAGCACACAAGCATGTAGCACATGTAGAATTGTCCCAAACATGTGATGAGGCCCATTTTCTATGTATTTTTTCAGTGCAGATATTTTTTCTTGAGAGGATGTGTCTTGATTCTTCCGGTACTCGACTAACATTTGCCACTGCGCATCGGAGCTTCGATATTCACTATACTGGGTCAAGCGCGACCAAGGCCGACCGCGGATGAGCCCGCCAGAGCTCTTATCTATCAGCCGTTCCGCGCCGGCTTCTTTATCATCAGTGTCTGCTAGTGTGGTCAGTTTTGTGTTAGGATGCCTGGTGATTTTAGACGCTATCCAAGTGTTGAAGGCTCTTATATTATTCATGCGAATTACATGTAATGACTGAGCAACTGTAGCGCAGTCCGTTGGCACGTCGGTTATCGGTGTGAAATGTTGTGGTTTTGAGTCCTGGGTAGGAATCTGAGTTATTAGGTTAGTTAGTTTGTAAACTAAATATACGTGTAACCATTTCTAAATACTTGGGCTATCTACGGGACATAAAATACCAATGAAATGAAAATACAGGATAGTTTACGATTGCTCTGGAACAACGGAATAAAATTACAAAGCAAGACTAGTTTCTCGGTACCTCATGTATTACAGACATAAAATTTTGCGGAAAATTTTGTTGTGGTAATACTGAGAGACGAGTACAGATTTGCACGCCAGTACGTCTGTGCTCGGGCGGTAAGATGTTCTATAGCCACTTCATGTTTGCAGCCTGTATGCCTGGTACTTTTACACTGTCATGCGCGTGTTACGTACCTAACTCACATTGTACTAATTCTTCACTCGTGTTTCAACTCTCCGCAATATCTGTTGGCATGTTAGATCTGTCACGTGCTTGCGGTAGCTGTTGGTTCACTATACACGGCAATATAAATTTGACTAAGTGTTTCAACATTTTCTGAAAGCATCCAGACACAAGAATACACTTACGAGTTTCTGAAGTGATGAATCGTGAAAATAAATATGTGCATAATATTTCGATCATATGACGTGAAATACGGATTATGTAAATAGATATTTTGTTAGCCAATGAAGAGAAAAAAATTTTTCAAAATTAGTGCAAAACAACAATAAAACTTGACTAATAGGATGATAGCACGATGTATCACTAAATTACATGTAAAGTAAAAATTTATAGGACTGGAAAGAGAAGTTAAGAATAACACTGGTCAAGTTGCACGCGCGTATGTCTGCTAGCCTATGTATGTGATAAGTCATGCGACGACTGGGTTTGTAAGAAAAGCGGAGAAGGTGGTATAAAAGCCTTCACTATATATTCAAGGCCGCAGCAATTGAAACAGGATAACACACACACTCTCCCCCCAATTCCCCCCACCTGCATGCCGCCAGTTATCTACCTCGTAGGAACTTCAGCCTTAGCGAGCAACCGCATGCAAGTTGAACACGCCTATGAGAATACTACTGTAATTCCACATCTTGTTTCGGTTTTATTTACTGTCTGTACAGCTATTGGTGCCACACACCTGTAAATGCATAGGCGGCAGCCAGGGGCGTCATTTGGGGCTACAGGGGGGGGGGGCAAATGCCCCCCCCTGGATTTGGAATTTCATGTGTATAAATATATTGTTTGTATTTCTAAATTTAAATAATGATAACTTAAGCACATAAAACCGAAGTTTTATTATTAAAGCATCTAATTTACACATGCTTAATTAATAAAAAAAGGTGCAACAAGGTCACTGTCGCCGGAAAACAAAATCTTGCCCCTACCCCCCCCCCTAGAAAAACCTGAAATGACGCCACTGGCGGCAGCACAACAAGAGGCAGTATCCACATACAGGATATGGATGTCCTTGTCATTCGTATCGCCATTTCTAGTTTAGCTGAGCAAGTTATTGAACGCTCCTCCGTTATTCATAACATAGCAATATAAAAGGTGTTTACATTTAGTAATCGATTTAATGATGTATTATATATATATATATATATATATATATATATATATATATATATATATATATTATGCGCCGATATGGAAAATACACACATATTCTCAGGGACAAATGAACTATGGCTGGCTGGCTGACCTACAAAAGAAGAAAACTTGATGTGAGGAAGACGCTTACGGAAAAGTAAGTAATATGCTAACATTTCTTGTGCTCAGGTTGGTAGGCTTTAGTGAATATGTATGTATGTATGTGTATATATATATATATATATATATATATATATATATATATATATATATATATACATATACTAGCTGGCCCTGCGAACTCTGTTCCGCCTTAGAGGCAATAAGTAAACAGATTTTGGATTAAGTATTTTAATGATTCTTTATTTTTCATTTTTCATTTGTTTTATTATCAGGCGCAAGAACAAACAACGCAGATGGTCTTCCTACCCGTGAACATGCTTTGTCGGGAAAGATTCGATCGTCTTGGTCGCGGCATTGTTAATGATGATTCAAAGAGAATACAGATTACTGATTATTACTGATTATTGATTTCTGACAAAATTTATAGTTATAAAATTTTCAAACATACATAACCGTAGACAAAATTATGTTTAGCTGTAATTTGCGTTCTGTTGTTCCATGTCATATGCGTTTTTGTTATACCACGTTTTATAGTGACTTGTATTCTCTTTGACGTCACACGGGAACGCAGTTGAGCGGGATAAAAATTATCCTATGTCCTTCTCCTAGTTCTAAGCTACCTCCCCACCAATTTTCAGCCAAATCAGTTCAGTCGTTCTTGAGTTATAAATAGTGTAACTAACACGACTTTATTATATGCATATATATATATATATATATATATATATATATATATATATATAAACATATACACACACACATACACACATTTAAACTGTAGCCGGAGGGCGATTTTAGGCGTCATCTCAACGTAGGGCACGTCCGAGGTTGAAGCATCTTCATTTTTAAGTTCCGAGCATATACAGACAGACATCCCCGCATACTGGCCAACAGACAGGCCAGCAGACAATAACAGGATGGTACATAAATCCGCATTAACAGCGTCGGTTTAAAATTGTAGGTTATTCGAAGTCAATTTGCAAAACAAAAATCATCCTTAGACAGTAGGTTCTACCCATTTTCTGAACAAAATTTCTAGAGTAACTCGTGTAAAATATATCTGAAGAACAATCTCTGACGCCCAAATCTTGTATATTTCATTGCGGCGCAAGATATCACGCTTAACTATTTTAGCTTCGAAAGAAGCGTAGAAATCAATTGATGTTTTTAGCTGTTAAGAGTGCATGGTAGATAAATAAACGCTGAAAACATCAATTTATTTCTTCGCTTTATTCGAAGTCAATATGGATAAAATACTCAATGACAATCCTAGATAATGGTATTTGCCGACTTTATGAGTAAATATGTATTGGTGGGTCTGAATAAAGTGAGCACTAAAATTTAACCTTTGAAACACATCACTAACCATTATAGCATGTAATTCAACATCAATTTTAGTCCCATTACTACTTGTATGGTTGGCAGCGAAATTGCGAAAAATAGTTCCGTGTATTTTCCTTTTTAATTAAACAATACTGAAACCAAATCAATCGAAATCGACAAAATTCTGTTTTAAATAATTTAAAAACTTAATTTTATCAAACTATACAGGTGCCTATCTACTGCACAATTTATCTTACGCGCGCAAACATCAAGCTGTGTGTCCAAAGAGGTTAGAAGTTTCCCGTTGTTAGACGTTACGCGGGGAAAGATACGAATTTGCTGAAAATATAACTTTATCAGGGCTTTTTTGAGTGCTCACTTTATTACGAACCGCCTATCTCAATAATTACTAATTCGTTACGCGTGATCTCTTGCGCCGCAGTTAAATGCACGAGGTTTCGGTGTCAGAGATTGTGCCTCATAAGTTCGTAACACTGGAAACAATTTTGTTTAAAACGTTGGCTATAACTATTGTCCAGGATTGCTATTGTTTAATTTTCGCAAATTGGCTTCAAGAAACCCACAGTTATAGATGAATGCTTTTGGCGTTGAATTATGCGACACGCCGTCTTAAGACGGAACACTCGTGTATATTTGTTCTCTGTGATGCGATGTATGACCACATTCTGGGCTGCTGTTGTAGGGAGTTCTATTGTGTTCTGTCAATTTGTAATCGTGCCACATTATTGAAGATTCCTGGCCTGGTTTCATTACTAGGTTTGAGGAGTGTACACACTAGGCCGCTTTGATTATGCCTGCCCACTATGTGGTCATGTCAGCATGAAGAGATGATGATACTTATTAGTGATAGTTTTCAATCTTTACTATCTGTAACTCGTATGTGCTTTCCAGGTTACAGCGATGATTTTGAAAGAGGTTTAAAAACCATCTAGCATCTAAAAGCGTCCCGGTTTGAAAACGTTCGATGCGAAACCGTATATTGAGCTAGCTTTAACAATTACATTATTACAACAACACGAACTTTAGATCTGTTTCCGATTAATAGTTACATACCACACGTATATCCACCCTTACATTTCGCACAAAAGTTGGTTGGTGAAGGGGACACAGTGAAAGAGAGATATTTTAAAAGTAAAATAAAACAATCAACAGTATTTGGTTATAATTTATTACATCAGTCTCTTGCGTATATACATGTTATTTACAGTTATCGTGTTATTAAAATAATTTTTGCACCAATATTCTTGGTTATGAAACTTTTCTCGCTGCAAGATCAGTCAAATTAGAGTGCCACATTGGAATATTAAAGCGTTGTATCTGAAAATAGTTTTGAGTTTGATCTTCGGTTTCAATTCGAGAAGTCAAGAACACAACAGTTCAAAAAACGGTGTTACTTTTTCAGTTCAGTTGGATCACCGTTTAAGGCCGTGCTACAATTCAAATAACGAAAATCGTATCCACATGCATTGCCATAGCCATGACCACTACAAAACAACGTTGCTGGAATTAACACAATTCTCGCAGAAACAGAAGTTTTTTGTTTATTATCTAATCGGATTTGTCTTAACGAACGGGGATTGTTGTAATAGGCGACAAACTATCTTTGTTTATAGCACGTTTCAATACTCCTTGCCAATACTTTTTTTCGTCGTAGTATTTTTTTTTTTTTTTTTAAATATGATAGGTTAAACAGAGGAAAACAGTGGAATCTATCTTCGTGACCAGATGTTTATATTTTTTTTTTTTTACCTGACGCTCAGTACTGGAAGTGAACTGTGATTGGTTATGCAAAGTTTCGCACATAGAAAATTTGAATTATCGTACAGTAGTTAATTGTTACTCACATGTATGGTTATTCAGATTCTAGCTCGACCTGTACTCGACGTGTACACAGAGTCACTAACAAGCCTTCAAGTCATACGTAAAAAGGGGCCATGTTCCAGTGGACAGTTTTAATCAGCTGAATGGCTACTAGACACAATTTAATATAGTTGAAATAAACAATTCCGTAGATCACAAGTAATTTTTAGTTTTAGAGAAACTTGGTAGTTACTAAACGAAATTTACCAAATGTTACTTTTAACCATCAAGGTATACAAAACACGAGGCCGGTTTCATCAACATCTGTTAAGCATTTAACGTTTGTTAAAGAAGAGTAACAGACGATTTAACGTGTAAAATCTTCTGTTGATCATCTTTAATGAATGTTAAATGCTTGACAGAGGTTGGTGAAACCACTGTAACAATCGTCTGGGTTTTAAGTGGAACTGAAGTAAATTGTATTATTATTATTTAATATTAATATGTGCACGTAGACAGCAGTTTATGTGCGACAATACCCCACTTTTTGGGCGAATCTGTAATATTCTCTTGAATTCACAAGGAAATTTCTCTAACTAGCTGATAAAATGAACTGTAGATCGGAGATTATCTTATTAATATATTTTGGAAGTAACTCAAGTTATTCGCAGTGCGTTTATAGAAACTCAGGATGTGACATTCAAATAAGAAGAGTTGTCAAAATAAACTTAATACTATTAAACGAAGAGTAATTATCTATAATACTATGTAAGTACTTAACTGTCAGATCAGTCCGTTGAAAATTTCACCCGATGTTAAACTCGGATTCAATTTAAGTATAGCTTCCATATTCGCATCATCATGTAATATGGACGTTAAAAATATTATAGGAACCTTAAAAAGTAAAACGAAAACTAGTTAAACCACTGTAAAATCAATCAAAAATCATGTCGATAATTTCTTCCACGTCAAAATGTTCCAAATTAACAATATATAACTTCACAAAATTAAAACAAAAGTCATGAATTGTCGTTTACGAGCCTTATTTATTACACTCGGATACATATTACCCCGTTAATAATATCGATGGCCCAGTTCAAAAGGAAACAACAAAACATATTGCATTTTTGAGTATGGCTCCCGAACACATAGACAGAAGTGCATTCTTGCTCAGTTGAAAAGAAAAACAACTCGTAAATTCCCTTGTTTTAATAACATGGCATTTTATTATGATTGCCAGTAAAGTTCTAGAAATTGTATTTCTTTTAATTTAAAGTGTGACAATTTCTGCAAAGGCAAACTATAAATATTTAAAATACCTTGAACACATGCCTCTGTACTTTTGCTTCAAATTAACACCAACCAAATATGCCATATTGCTACGAACTCCAAATGGCATGTCGATTGCAGAGTTCGAATTAAAACCTCATAACCACCAAATACTAAATCCCAAGGTTCGTCAACTGAAACATGGCCCTAGTTTACAAAAGACCTGGCTGTTCGCTGCATCATCAGTCAATCAACCAAATGAAGTGGCTCGAGTTGCACATAACGTGGACGGCAGGTCAACAAACAAATGAGTTTCGTAAGTAATTTTCTTTTATACCCACCATTAATAATGACTTACTGGTGGACAATATTGAGAGCTAGAGCCCAGTAACACTAGCATCGTCTTGAACTGATCTCCAGCTGTCTTGAGAACCCTTCACAAAACCATGGCTACAAAATTATGCAACTGCTTTTGATATTTCCTGAGATTTCTTGATGATTCACGACGAGCTATCACCCCCCACAGAATTTTCAACTGGAGGGAATTATGATTGCCCGTAATTGAAATAATGATTCTAACCACACTATTAGTTAAACTGACAAATGAAAATTTATCAAGTGGACCTTCCTCCAAGTGAAAATTGGTATAAATTCAAATTACTTTTTTTATTAGAGGAATGATTTTCAGAGAAATATGTGATGATGAGAGAGCGTAAGTGCGAAATAGAGTAAATAATCTCGAATTTACACAGACATTGTAACACAATACGTCCTATATAATTGTACGACGATTATTCGACAAGGTCCAGTTATTTTTCTGACGAATCAGAAACATCCAGGAGTGGTGGGCCAGAATTGTTATTGGTCCAGTCACATACGAATACACGTATAACTGGAAAATAGAGTCGGAACATATGTACGCAATGCTGGAAACTAGCAAAAGCAGCCAAGGTTTCCAGCAATAGATCAGCCAGTGACCTTGAAGTGGTCGATAGAGCCGCTGGTTTTTGGTGCAAAGAATCCTGCATCAACTTGTTGCAATGCCCTTAGAAGTAAGGTACCTGTACCGAATATGGCCCGCTTAAGGTTCACAAATCATGTGTGCCTAGGTCATTAATTATATTAGTGATGTAACACATGGATGATGTAAGACAGATATTTATGGATGGTTGTTCATACTGGAGACTAGCGTGTATAGATCCCACATCGATCTCGGCATTACCACACAATGGTGATTAGTGTGCCGTATTGAGAACTGGGCCATATTCGGTACAGGTACCTTACATCTGCATCTCTTCCTAATGGGCAATGATTGGATGTTTTTAACTCTGAGTCTCGGGACTACAACCGCACATCACAGACGTAGTTAGAGCCAGCGAATTTTTGGTGAGAAAAAGTTTTGCAACAATTTGTTTCAATGCCTTACGTACACATGTGCTGATCTGTTTCACGGCTTTTGGCAGGATGTGTTAGTGCAGTGGCGTCGCTCGTTTAACTGTGCTAATAAGAACAAGACTACTGAGACATCACAAATCTGTTATCTGCGGGTGGAACTCCGAGACACTGAGAGTTAAAAATATATAATTACTGACCATGAAGCAGAAATTCAGACGTGCACATAAGGCACTGAAACAAATTGTTGCAAAATTCTTTCACCAAAAGTAAGTGCCTGTAAGCATAGTCAAATAAATGACGTCTCTGCACAAAGACACAGCCAATGTCCTCGAAGGAAGCTGTTCCTTTTACAAAAAAATTAGTAGCTCTAATTAAGGCTAATTCATCTACAGGTTAGGAAACTCAGTGTTATTTGTTCGGCAAAGGGAAAAATTCTGCCGCTAGTTTCGCTGATATCAATAAAAGGGCTACGAACTTTGCCGAGGATTCCCGAATGTAGTTTAATGTCTTTCGTGAGACCGTTCTTCGTTTGTCTTAATAGATCGTATGCACAATAATTTCTTGCAGTCTCGTTCGTGAATCTTCGGTACCGATCTCGTAGCCCTCTTACCGACACCAGTATAATTGACGACAGGATGTTTTCCTTACCAAACTCGTCCTTAAGAAACTCGTTTATCTTCCTGACATGTAGTAGAATTAACCTTACCCGTAGTGACGGAGTAGTTTCATGTGAGAGAGGAGAGAGAGAGAAAGGACTCAGTAGCTCTCTATGATCTCCAGTATGGCGGTGTAGGCTCCAGTGAAGAGAGCGAGCAGAGAGAACAAGATGATGATGATGTTCTTCCAGAGCACCCAGTACCAGCGGCCCAGGTCCACCTCCCAGTTGGCCGCCGTGTCGATGACAGCTGGGACGAGCAGACCCAGAGTCGAGAAGCACACCGCTCCAACCAATGAGATGATAGGTCCGAGGTTTGGCACCGCCACCGCTATCGCAACTGTAGCAAAGTAATACCACGAAATAAGAGTCTTGCCTCCCTTATGTTTCTCTTGAAAGGGATACATTTGAAGACCTCTTTGCACGTTGACTATTTCAATAATACCCACAGAGTAGCAATTCAACTCTAAACCTTTTTCGATATCTTACCTAATTAATATATTTAAACTCGATTCACAAGGGCTCATACTGCTCGCTTAAATATGTTCCATATAATGTCCACTGGCATTTAACGAGGATTCACTCACCTACGTTTGAGCAGTTAATTCATTATTACGCACACACACAAACACACACACATATATATATATGTGCGTGTGTGTGTTTACATATATATATATATATATATATATATATATATATATATATATATATATATATATATATATATACACATCCATGTAACACAAACATATTTTTTTTACTTACACTCACATATACGTATATTATATACACATTACTGAGAACTGCTAGAAACTAACACAAACGTATAGCGTTTTTAAGTGGATGTAGCAGCATACCTGTTAAGACGACAGTTGCTAGCCTGAAGCCGTTCTGCACCAAGTTCCTCCGATCTTTCCTGACGTGTGGTTTTATCATCGGCCACGTGATGTCATTGGGAATGAAGAACTGCAGCCCGTACGAAAACAAAATGGCGGCGGCAATGAGAATCTTAACAACCTGCGCAAGTCTGCAACACATTGAAAAATAAGAAAACAACAAATAACATACTTTGATATTTCTTGCACAAAAAGTGGGACATTGATATATTATATGCTATCCCTGTGTGAGCTGAATTGTTAGGTAAAACAAATAGATTTAAGTTATTTTGGTCAACTCGCAACATCTAGATCTTTAGCGCTGGTAAGGGATGACAAGATTTAAGTATGAAGCGGCGTCAGAATGATTGGGCAGGGGAAACGGGAGATCCCCGAAAAAACCCGCCGACCAGCGGCATCGTCCGACACGATTCTCACATGCGAGAATCCGGGGACCTACCTCGCCGGGATCAAACCCGGGATCGCCTTGTTGGGAGGCGAGAGGTCTGACCACTTTTTTTATAAAAGTGTTTGGCTCCTTGTCGAGATCGCAAAATCGTCAACGAGTCAAAC
This sequence comes from Medauroidea extradentata, assembly GCA_003012365.1. Classification (NCBI taxonomy): domain Eukaryota; kingdom Metazoa; phylum Arthropoda; class Insecta; order Phasmatodea; family Phasmatidae; genus Medauroidea; species Medauroidea extradentata. Next base: position 134,942 of record PNEQ01001473.1, on the reverse strand, counting down.
ATCCCCCCCCCCCCCTTTTACAGCTGTATTATTAGACAATTCTCCAGATGTGACAGTTTTATTAATTTTGACAAGTGAAACGACTCGAACGGACAAACACAAATTTTACACCCAGCCAGACCTGGGAATCGAACCCAGAACTCCATGAACCAATGTCAGCCTCTCAACCAACTGCGTTACCGGGGGTAGGAGGGGTGTTCAGCCCACTCGGCGCCCTCAAAACAAATAAACAATCATATACATGAAATAGAGCATTAAGTGATTTCAGAGGGTGGAAGATGCCCTGTAATGTGTCGACCTGAAATGTGTTATGCATAGGGATCTGCAAATCCCGCTGACACCAGCCGGACTCCAAGTTTCTGTGCTCATCTAATTGCTGCAGTTGGCCGGTAGCTAGGGACAGGAAGATTCTGCGAATTCAGTCACCTGCATGTTAGAATAAACCATCCTATGCGTACTCAATCCCCGAGCATTTGTCCACTAGCTGCTACTCAGTGGAACAACAGGCAATGAACGAATAGACTGGGCTCGAGTAGGCATAGTACAAACTTCGAGAAATTTTCCTGTCCCTGCCTATAGTTTGTGTGAAGCGCTTGACGGACTTTTTCGTGAAATTATTTATAAACGAAAGCCGGGAGTCAATAAGGTCACAGAGTATGTTCACATGAAATGTGCACGCCTGTAGTTAGGCAACGGCAAATTTAATTCCACTCGTGATAAATCAACGAACACAGACATAAAAGCAAATGTTTATATCCAGACAGGTTACCATACGAAACGGTGTTACGGGAAATAAAATCCCTATCCTTTGTATATAGGTGGGTGGTTTTAACTTTTTTTTTTTTTTTTTCGTGGGTAGTATACGTTTACAATATTAAACACTATTCTAAACCATGTTATTTTTCAACACCTTTTTAGATTTCTAGCAAAAAATAACAAATGAATTTTGTTGACGTATATATAACATTTGCTACTACTCGACCATGGCAACTAGTCCTCCCGTGAGGGGAAGAAGCGGGGCTCTAGTAGTAGGTAGGGAGGGGAATTGTACTGCCCCTGACATGTATTCATGGCACACGGTCAGTGAAGACGTAGATGGCGGGTGTTGCGGTGCGCCACACCAGTTGCTCGCGGTCGTCAAGGACAACATAGTGGTAGTTCGCTTTTCTCCCGCGGGACTAGTTGTCGTGGTCGAGTGGTGGTTGATTGGTGGCCTAGGCTGTAAGTCGCAATACAGTCTTATCATTACTTTCCATTTATATTCACTTCCAGAAATGTTACGGCTGTATCCATACATCTTGTACACGTTTACATTAAAATTAGTCGTAAGAATTCAGCTCACACCAGTTCACGAGGGAGGTTTCACCATAAAATTTAATTGATTTAATAATTTTGATATTTGTGCGAGATGTGGTTTGCTTTGTAGACACATGTTGGGACTACTTTTTACTGTAATATAGAATTTTTAGCTTAGACGGTTTTGTACAATGGCGTGTCAAATTCCAAATTTACATACAATTGTTTTATGCTAGCTAGGAAAAACAAATAACTTAAAGAAATGAAATGATTAACACTGAAGAACAATGGCGATGGCTACACCAATACATGTATAGAAAAAGCATTGATTTTTTTAAATACTGAATTCGGAATAAAACATTTCAAATATCCTGGATTTATAAAGATATAAAAAATATTCAACGCGACTATACCGACTTGATGAGCTCTGTAGTTAGTTTGGAGTGTGACATGTATATGTCACATAAAACTATTAGAAATTATACTGTTAATGACATGATTTCAATGAGCACTTAGGCAGCCTTAAACAACTTGGTGCACATATTCCTGAAAATGGCCTGTCAGTCTGTTATGTTTTAGTTGGACTTACATTTCTTCTGTCGGCAAGTTGAGGGAAATGCTTGCGTTGATGCCTTCACCGTACTTGAGGTAGCCGAAGAGTCCCATGATGGCATAAAGGATAACCACGCAGGTCATACCTATATTGAGTACCCCTGGACATCCCAGGAAGTGACCTGGAGTCTTCATGCTGTTCTCCAGCGGCATCACCTGGAATCAACGTTCCATTTACCTTCGAACGGGTGAATAGAGCCAGCAATTATTGAGAAATGCTGAATATATTTTAACTAGGGCCATGAAATTCTCGCGAAAATAATTTCACCCCAGTTTATTTCAGTGCCTTACGCGCAAATCTGCAGCTGTGCTTCATGGTTATTGGCCGAGTGTCTTTTGGGAAGTGACGTCACTTTTTAGGCTGCGCCAAACATAATAAGGTTTCTGCGACATCACACGTCTGTGATTTGAGAATAGAACCTCAAGACACGTGACAGTTCAAACATCCAATCACTGACTATGAAGCAGAACTACAGATGTACACATAAGATCTGAAACAAACTGGGACAAAATTCTTTTCGAGAAAAATTTCACGGCCCTAGTTATAACGTATTTAGTTTTTCATCACTATAGTCACTGCTTTTCAGTGGAAATAATTTCGCACCAACTTGTTTCAATGTCTAATGAACACACCTGCGGCTCTACTTCATGTTCAGTGATAGGATGTATTGACTCTTTCGCGTGTTGTGGTTCTATCCTCAAGAGAAAATTGAATAGTGTTGCAATAATCTTATTATGATAGAAGCAGTCAAATAAGTGACTCCTGTGCTCGAAGACTCGCTGCCAATATCCATGGCTTGAGATGATGGTTAGAGATGATGGTTTATCGCGGGAAAACTTGACTGTTTGCTGGGTTCCAACACACGTTTAGCTTTATAAAAATATGACTCGCTTTCGTTTGTACGTATAGCCGTTGCTCAATTTGACTAAGCCAATAAGAATACCGCTATTGTAATATTTGATGCCTGTTATTGTTCTGCAGACAGATACGGTGTGTCAGACGTATGATACCCACACATGTCACAAGAAACTACAGTGTTTTCAAGGATATGTTGGCACAAAAGTTTAAGCGATGTACCATCATATCTAATGATGTTATACCACGAATTTTTTTTGGCCAACATACGTTTGAAAACGCTGCAGTTTCTTGCAACACACGTCTGACACACCGTAGCTGTCTGCAGACCAATAACAGGCATCCAACAATACAATAGTAGGATTCTTATTGGCTTAGTCAAATCTTCACGAACATATGAAAGCCAGTAATATTTTGGTAAGATTAACGTGTGTTGAAATCTAGCAAACTACCAAGTTTTCCCGCGATAAATTATCATCTCTAACACTAACACAGAGCTACCGATGCACACGTAAGGAATTTAAACAAAGAGTGGCAGAATTCTTGTCACTAAAAACCAGCAGTTATAGTGATCGACAACAGTCTACGTTAAAATATATACGTCAGGATACACACATGCGTTATTATTCGTTATCAGCGAAAACATGGGGTCTATGTTTGTGTTGAGTCGTAAAAAAGAAGTCCTACTACATATTCGTTAGGTTATGTTACATAAATTTAATCCAAAGAAAAGCTTCGGTGTCATGTAAAGGTAACAAGATTCATTTATCAAGAGAAATTCCCAAAAATAGAACGTTTGTAACCTTAAGGGCTCGATGCGAGAAATCGCCCAGGACTTCAAGTCGGACCTGCGTTTCCAGAGCTCGGCCGTGAAGGCACTGCAAGAGGCAAGCGAGGCATACCTGGTTGGACGAACTGTTTGAGGACCATCATGCCCAAGGACATCCAGCTGGCTCGACGACTCCGTGAGGGGCATGCCTAAGCGTCCCGCTGCTTGAAGGAGGAAAACAATTTGGAGATGGTTGAGGGCTCTAATTAGATAAATTTGAAACTGAGAACGATCGAGCGATGTGGTGCGGCAGTAACATGAAGGACTCGCATTCGGAATGATTTTGGGCTCCACCTGTCCAGGTATACGTTTTCCGTGGTTTTCCATAATCACTTCAGGCGAACTCTGGTATTATATTTTGGAACGATTATGACAGATTCCTCTCCCAGTACATAACCTCGAGTTAATTTGTGTGTACCCGTCCCTAGTGACCTCGATATCCACTTGACATCTGCGAACAATGTGTTATATTTTATGATGTTATACTATACTGACCACACCGATGCCTTCCATGGCGAAAATGACGGTGCTGAAGAAGACGGGCAGAGTGGTGACGTCATCAGTTATGAGCTTGGTAGACGCGGTGGCCTGCTCGCCGGTGAACATGTAGTAGAGGATGATGCAGAAGCCAACGAAGATGAAGAGGTTGGCTGACAGCGAGAATGGCACCAGGTACTTGAGGTTCCTGATCAGCGCCAGCCCGAAGAGGAACGGCGTCAACATCAGGATGTACAGTCGGATGTCGATCTTATCCGAGGTCGGCACGTCCTCTGGGTAGTAATAGTCGGCCACCTGCGACAATACAACCATATTTTGTCGCGCTTTTTATTGGGTCGCCTTGAGTGGAGAGAGAAAAGTTCTACGTTTAAGGTAACCCGACAATATATATCATGATTAGGGAAGGTGATTTATCGCGGGAAAAGTTGACAGTTTGATAGGCTTCATTGTAATGTATTGATTTCTGACGATTTTATTTCGTTACTGGCGAGTCCCTATTTGACTGGGTCAATAATAACTCAGGTGCGCTACTACTGGACATCTGTGATTCGTCTGTAAACTACTAGACTGTGCTACGCAACCGTCGCCCAATAATAGACCTACATGACGCAGGACGATATACTAATTTGCAGAATACGCAAGAAGAAAACATTCTCGCGATAGATCACCTTCTCTATCATGATTCACCTTAATATCATGATAAACTACGTTGAGGACTTCACAAAATAATTGGGAATGCTCTGTACACATAGTTCACTAGCCTACCAACAGAGAGCAGGCACGTGTAGTTACCGCAATAATAAGTGACCAACGTACCACAATTAAATAGTTTAACATATTTCTGGTACTGAAGTTCGAAGCCTTAGTACCATAAAGTACAACAGGTTTACCCTATACCAAGCACTGCTCAACTTTAGAAGTGTGGTAGCTAAAAAAAAGAAAATAATAATAATAATAATAAAAAAAACATTAGAAATACAAACCGAAATCTACTTGCTTTTGAAAGTCAATACGAAAAAACGGTGATAGAACCATCCTCGATAATTATATTAGCCAATTTTATGAGCAAATATTTACCCATACTGATGTATTTGTTAAGATGTTGCGCCACAATAAACATACGAGATTTCAGCGTCAGATATTTTCCTTCAAAAAATTACGTTACCCGAAGTATTTTTGCTCTGGAACTTGGTAAAAAACTATTACCATGACTTGCTGGTTTTTATTATTATTATTAATATTATTATTATTATTTGCAAATTGGCTCCGAAAAACGTACACTTTTAAACTGGTGCTTTTAGTTCTGATTTATGCACCATGCCATCTTGAGATGGCCGACTGTTAGGAGTATTTTATGCGTTCGAAACACAGAAGTACAGAACGCACATCACACCTCACCCTAGCGTCTACGCGGAACTAACTGCACTGCCGTGCAGTCTTCTTGCCGATATCTCGCCTCTATGAGATATTTAAGAACACAAAAAACACCTATTTTCGGGCGCAGTTAAATAAGCTTTCACGCATTTTGAGCAATTTTTAAACAAACCTATTATTTGCAGCTCTGCTCAACGTTCGACGGTCTGGACGGGAGTTCGCATTAAAACATAAAATTAAACATAATTTACCGAAAATTAATCAAAATAGATGTTATAGTTTACTTCATAGCTCATGCCAGTATAGCTAAATACGTAGCTAAAAAATATAAGGTACTAATTACATAAATAATTTATAGACAAAGTAAAATCGCTGAACTACTTAAGGATATTTGCGTGTGAATGTTTAATTTGTCTGTTTTGTATATACTTTTTCTATATTTCGGTAAAGAACACTACATAAACTTTTATTTATGTAATCACCTGAATTTTCTCAGTGATTGTATTTCCTCTGGCAATTGTTTCATTCCTGTAACTAGTGTAAATTTGGCTGCTTTTACGAACAGAAAACATCTAAATTACGACTTTGCACATCCATTCATAATTTGCTGGAAACGACATTTCATTTAATGTCAATAAATTATGCGATGCTTGATAAAGACTGAGATTTCTATTTTTCCTCTCTAGTTTCCTTAATACTGTCGAAAATTATTGAATCTAGTTTTAAAATTATCTTAAGCGTACGTGGTAGAAAAATAAACGCTGAAAACATCAATTGATGACTACGCTTATTTCGAAGCCAATATGGATAAAGTACTCAATGACAATCCTAGATAATGGTATTTGCCAACTTTATGAGTAAATATGTACCCAGAATTACTAATTCGTTACGCGTGATCTCTTGCGCCGCAGTTAAATGCACGAGGTTCCGACGTCAGAGATTGTGCCTCAGAAGTTCGTAACACTGGCAATAAATGTGTTTAAAACGTCGGCTAAAACTATTCTCTAGGACTGCTATTGTTTACTTTTCTCAAATTGGCTTCAAGAAACCTGCAGTTATAGATTATTGATTTTAGCGTTGAATTATGTACCACGCCCTCTTAACTAACCGGCGAAACCCGGGTATAATTTTACTACCTCAAAAATATTTTTATAAATCAGAAAGTACATCAGTGCACCCATTGTTAGATCATTTACACCATCTGAGCCGATTTAACATGCACGTGTAAAAAAAATCTTACCAGTGAAATGCATAGTTGTTAACAATCCTGTGTAGTTAAATATTAATCATACGTCATTAAGAACATTAGCAATAATTCTGTGAAAATAAATATTTCTCAAACACAACTAACTAAAAAACTAATAGGCGTTAGGTAAACCAAGCATAGCACGTGATAAACCTTAATATCGTGATAAACCTTAATATCGTGATAAACCACATTGCTGGCTTCACATAATCGGTAAGGATCTGTACGCATAGTTCGCTAGGTTACCGACAGAGAACAGGCATATGCAATTTCCGCAATAAGTGATCAATGTGTTCCATAATATTCAACATATTTCTGTCACTAAAGTTTGAAGCTTTATTATCACGAAGTAGGATAGAATTACCTGTAAATTATTTTCCTTGGCTGAGCGTGAAAGTGTAACAAGTCCTATGGGCTCAAAGTGCTGATTTGCGCAACCGTCCGTTAAAAGTGAAAGCTTTCCAAGTATTTGAAGGATGTACAGATGTATAGACGAGTGTATTTGACTGTATGTCACGTGACTGACGCACAGACGAAAGCGGCGCGGCGGGCTGTTGTAAGTATGCATCAAAAATCTCTTCTGCTTGGTGATTATAAGTTGCTTAGAAAATCCATGCACGAGAGACACATGAATCAGTTTTTGAGGTTTCAGGACTTTTGGAGTTTCATAGGCAATGTTTGTGTAAATATTGTTATAAGAATCAGTGGTATATAAATCGATGCTAAATGCTTTAATGGAAAGTCGAATGTTTCTCGGGGCCAGTCACAAAGACGAATAATAAGCAATCCTAAGAAAACAATTCGTGCCGAAAATTTTTACTGTATTACTTATTTCGAGGGCACAAATTCTGACGCCTAAATTATGTACTATTCATTACGATGTATAAGACGCTTAACAAACCCGTCGCCCTGAAAATACATTTGCTTATAAAGTTGAATAAAAACTGTCATCCAGGTTTCTTCTTTTTAGATATTCTGTGTTGATAATCAAAAACGTGATGAGTTCAGTTGAGATTTTTGGCGTTAATTTAGGTACCATATGCTCTTTATTTGAGTATTACTGGTGGGAATCAGACTAGTTGGTTTAAGAACCGTCTAACTGCACCTGTAAGTTACTTCTATGTTGTTCTTACCTGCTTTACTGATGTTGCTATGAAGACAATGTAGACGCAGAGTGTGCTATAGTACGTAGCGACCAAGGCTACATTCACGAATTTCCTGAAAAACAAAGTCATGCTTATATTCACCGTGTTGTAATAGGAAAGAGCTATCTACTTTTTTAAAAGTTTTGTAATGGTCGTTAATCTTATAGTTATCAGGAAAAAGTTGATAAAACTGTTACATTTATGTAATCGCAACAAACCAAAGTACTGAACGATTGGCGATTCTAGGCAATATTCGCAACTAATACAAACAATTCAGCAAATATTTATGGGAGGCATAAAAAGTTCTTAGCAAAACTTTTAAAATGTGACAAATGTTTATTTACTTTATGTATTATAACCGCGTAAAATTAAAACCAAGTACACTCTAAAAAAAATTTCTTTGTACTTTTACAAATCCACAAGATGCGTGGAAGCTGAGCGTGGGAAAAGTGGCTCGAAACTTAGCGCCTCCAATTTTTTTTCTTTCGAAATAATTTTGTGTAAACATCCTTTATTCAAACGTTATTTGATTAATAGGTTCATTGTTATTTATGAAGTACAATAAGCATTTAAATTCATTTATTTCCTTATGTTTAAAGTACAAATACAAGGCTATTCCTACTAATTTTACTAACATATACTTTGTACTTTATTACAAGGACAACTATTATAGTTTTACAAGGAATTTCTTTGGCAACTGCGTTTCGAAAGATTTTCTTCGTAAAAGTACAAAAAAAATTTTACAGTGTACAACTACATCAGTTACATACAGGATGTTCATGAAAGTACGCTACAAACTTCGCGAGATGATTCCTGGTAAACATTAGATAAAGTTATGTTATGCAAGTATTTGGTTGGTGCAAATCTTAAGGGAGAAATTCGCGAATGAAAATTGGCGTTGGAAAACCACATTTGTTATAAAAAAATACAAATACAAATTAATAATGTATTTCCCGATCATATTTACTAATAAAATCTACAATCTGTGAAAAATGGTTCGTAATACCTTGAACCTTCATCAAGTAGCGGGATTGCATAAATTATCGTGTGTTGCCTACCTGCGAGGCTCCAAGTCCATTTTCTCGAAAACGTTCAACTTGACGGTGTCGCAACAAGGCGACCGTTTTTGTTCATTAGCGCCTCCTGCTACAAACTGTGAAAATAAATATTTTAAAAAATGCAACGGTAAAAAATTGTATTCCAAAAAGACACTTGACTAACTCCATTACCTACTGAAGATGAACGGTATTCGGAACCAAATATTCATTACTTATTTCTCCTAGCTTTTGGTTATTTCAACCAATATAGCTTTATTAATTTAACATTCAACCGTAAATTTCTTCATTTAGATTTGCGCAAACTAAAAAATGGTGCTATAATTTTTTGCAACGGTTCGTCTCGCAAGGTCTGTAACATACTTTCATGAACAGCCGGTACACAGAATTTAAACATAATAATAACACACTAAGTGTACCAAACTTGAATTCAGAAAAACAATAACTTGACAATATTGACAAATAAAAAGCTTAGTGCTAGTTACACTACTAAACACTAAGATAATTTCATAAAACTGGCAAAACCTAATTTTAGTGATCAAACTTTAATACTGAAAATTTAACTCTCATAGTCCAGCAACATGTACTGACATCAAAACTAATTTCTTTCTGCATCCATAAAACTCACGTAACTAAACATTTAAGAGTAAAAGAAGACAGTAGGCGTGCTCTTTGAACTTTTTACGCTCTGAAATCGAAATTATTTGTAGCGAAATATACCGTGCAGTTAAAGAATGTCAAAAACTCTAATATTTAATTAACATTTACGTTTAGGTTATTAGGAAACATGTCATATGCTGGAACGTCCGCAAAATTTCGGACAAATAATATGCACTTTGTGTGTTATTGCATTTGCTCTGACCAGTCACAATTTATTAACTTTGAATGATTAGATTACGGATCTGAAAAATTCGTGTTTTCATTTGTGCACAAGCTAGAATTTAAACAACTCTAAGTTCGTGTCACTTTCGCAACTGGCTCTTGACTTATTTGATACGTAATGGCACTGAGCCGACAATAAAGATGCGACAAAATACAACTACAATCATGTGGTATGACTGTGCCAGAGAGCATCTAACAAGCAGTTATGATATGTAAGCACGTATATTTTATCATGGAGAACGGTTAGAAGAGTTTTTCTATGCATATCTACACTGTTAAAAATTTCCGTAAATTTACGGCAATTTTACGGAAACGTTATTTTGTAACACAGTTATACGTAATTATGTTTCATTAATTAAACACACGAAAAACTACGAGAAGGAACTAAATAAATAACCAAATGCATTATTGTGCCTGCATCCTAAATAAGTCACATAAATATGCGAGTTTCCATAAGTGGAGCTAGTTGCCTTCCGTAAATTAACGGACAGTTCTGGAGAATTTTTTACCAGCACTTCTCCGTAAAACAACGAAAATTATTTTTAACAGTGCCACCAAATTTTTGTGAGAGTTTTTAGCAACTGTTGTTTAGCACTCCTTAGTAACATACCAAAAATTCCACCAGCATTAAGTACCACTTGAAATTCTCTCATGTACACCGTTACAAATTTTAACGGAAATGCACCGTTAATATACGGAAATAGTGTCCGTAAAAGTAAAATACGGAAATGTCTGTGGTGAATATACAGTACGCAATCATACGTAATATGTCCGTAAGTCTGCTGCGGACACTAGCACGAAAAAATCGAAAATTTATTATTTTCACAGGTGTAAATGTTACTGTTATATTTTAATAACATAGCCGGTAAATCTTCAAATCTGTAGAAATGCAATTGTAGCATTATAGACATGTAAATATGGCACAGTTCCGTGCGACGAAACTGTTTTACGGAAACTTCTGTTGGATTAAGAACTAAGTTTCCGTGAATTCACGGAGGTATCTGTAGAAATTTTTACCGGAAATTCCGTAAATCGACGGAGGAAATTTTTTACAGTGTAAACTATCATATCAATAACGCATAAAAACTCTTGGGAAATGATTGTGTACTTATGGGCAAAGTCTCAAAGTCTCAAAACAATAAGACATGCTAAGGTTAGCGTGTTTATTTTTTTCGTCGACAACAGGTTCTTAGAGACAGAACCAGTGGTCCTCAAAAAAACACGAATAGGAATTTACTGTTTGTTTTTAAAAATATTATTGAATGTAGGCCTACCTAAAATTTTGCATATCTTTGAGTAACTGTACTTAAAAAAAAGTAATTTTTACGCGAAATTATAAAAGTGCCATTCTGTAGCTTAATACATTTTCTATCCCTCTAAATTATTTTTACTTTGAGTAAGTTGCGAAAATATTCAAATAACTACTTTGGCATGCGCTTGTACGAAAACTACGGAACAGAATATTTTATGCGTGGGTAATTACCATTAATGTAATGTGCGAGTAGGACAGTCTTTGGTACCGTTGTAAAATTACGAAATTTTCGGTGCTGAGTACCCGTTAGTCTGAGATATAAACTTCGTAGTTATGCAATTACAATAGGGGTTATGTGCCAGAATGGTGTTTCTTTATGGTTTGAATTTAAGATATTTTCAATTTTTTTTTTTTTTCGATAATTTGGTCAACTAATTCAAGACGTGCGTTCTGGGCTCCAGATGAAGTACCTAACATATCTCTCCACTGATCAATTGGTTCTTTCGGTTCGTACACTGGTTGCCGCGCCGGCAGGAACTTTCCCTAATTATGGCTGAACCAAACAGGAAAGAAGTCATCTATGGTCTCTTAGTTTTCTTTCCTTACTGACGCTTTCCTTCGTCACCTGCCTCAATTTCCACCTCATGGAGTCCTTAAGCTGACTGACATGAGTCTGTCCTCAGACCGTGGCACTAGGCTGTCATCTATGTCGCACTCGGGAGGACCCGGGTTCGATGCCGTTCACGGCTATCCTAACTATGAATTTCCGTGATTCTTGTAATTCATGCCACGATGGTTCCTTACGACAAGGCGAGGGTGGTTTCCTTCCCATACCGAATTATCCAAGCAAGCGATTCGTCTCTAATAACCATGACCGTACGTAATTATCGTTCATTTCTGCCAGCATCCTGACTTTATGCGCTTATGAAAATTCACTCGCTGGAGTAGTGTAGGTTATCACGTGACCAGATTTTGTCGATTACCAGGATTTGATAACAGCCTTCAATTCTGTTCAAGGTTTTAAAATGACGGGAATAAAGAAAGCCTATATATCAAACATATGATAAATATTTTGCTAAATGATTCATCCCCAGTGTATTATTTACACGTATTACGTTTATATTCAAATATAATATTAGATTAAGTAGCTAACAGAGAGGCAATCAGTTGAAATTTCGAACACGGACAACCTTACCTGGGGTAATATTCCGTACACCAAACACTTGAAATTTTGACTGACCTACCCTACACTAGTGAAATTTCATAAGTGCCCTCTATATGGTTGTACGCTAGTTAAATGTCTCCCGTTGGCCGAGAATATCTTGGCCAACTATATGTAAAATGCTTCCGACCAATCATAAGTTCAATGTAAGAGTAACCAAGCGCTTGTAAAATGGCCATATATTATGTAGATGAAATCACTTAGAGGCCCGTTGTTAATTGCATCATGTATTGTATTCTGGTAAATACAGAACTGTGGAGTCTATTCTGTTACCAAACAACAGCAGGAATTTGACAAGTCTCTCCTAAGGACCCCAGGACGGAGTTATGCAACAACAGACCAACTAACAATGTCATTGCAAGTGAGATTTTGGCTCCATCTGTTTTCTGTGGCCTGATATAGCCCCAAAAAAGTCAAGAACATCTAACCTGCATTCTGTTGTTATCTATAGGCTTACGTTGTTGTTTGCATATATTATAATATCAACTTTAATGGTCAATATCTTGGAAACATATTTCTGTTGCTTGGTCTGTTGTTGCATAACTCCGTCAAATTTTTGGTTAAAATATGTCTGCATCAGTTTGTTTCAAAGCCTTATATGCATATCTGCAGCTCTGTTTCAAGGTCAGCGATTGGCTGTTTTCAACAGTTACGTGTCTAAACGTTCTGCTGCAAATCACACACGTGTGATATCGCAGTAACCTTATTCTGACAGATACAGTCAAATGAGACACGTCTTATCACAAAGATACGCTGCCAATAACAATGAAGTAGAACTGCAGATGTACAAGTAAAGCATTGAAACCTGTTGGTGTAGAAATATTTTCTTGAAAATCAAGGGTCCCCTGCTGATAACCTGTGAGATTTTACGTGCTACCAACCTACCAGCCAACATCCCAGTTTTAGAAATTCGCGAATTCAATTACCTGTAGGCTAGAATCCATTTTACTATGCATCATCAAGCCCCGTATATTCGTTCATTATCTGATGCTCCACTGAGTAGCAGCTAGTGGACAAATAGTCGGGGCTTGAGTATTCATAGTGCAATGGATTATAGTCTGGAGTCATTGAATTCGCGAAATTTTCCAGTCTCTACTCATAGTTTACTCTCCAGACAACGGACGGAGTAGCACGTCATTGTGACACAACTTACTCTAGTTAACACTTCACTCACCTGGAGAAAGTGGACAGCCTCTGCAGCTGAGGAGGGCCGCTCTTGAAGGCGTATTCTGCAGTTTCCGCGAATGTCATTGAAGGCGTCTTCGTGCGTCTGCATAGATCATGCGACGCCTTCACCTACAGACCAGACAAAAATTACTTAACTTAAAAAATCTTTAGCGCCAACGTTACATTTCGTTTTTATGACCAGCAGCAGACTACGACATATAAAATGCGTTATTTGAATCTCATAAGACTACATTAAAACACTAAACCTCTTAATAATAACAGTATTTGTGAAACAATCACCAGTTACTAATTTGTGTCTCATGAAAATAAAATGGTTGATTCGATTTTACTCAGATGATAGACCTCTGATACAGATAACTTACAGGCCAAGATAGTAGGGGTTAAATTATTACAAGACGAAAAATTCTAAATAAGCTATTTGTGGCGTAAATATTTTGGTTAGTATGCATGGCATCGCAATTTCTCATTCTTATATTTCGTCATCAATTTACGTATCAGAATCAAAAATCATATCCATTGCTAATTACGAGGTTGTGGCCGTGTAGCAGTTAGAGAACTCACCTCCCACCGAGGCGATCCGGATTTGATTTCTGGCGATCCCGAGTTTATTTCATGTGGGAAACGTGATGAACACATCTGTTCGCCATCGGGTTTTCTCGGGATACTTCCATTTTACTCGCCCTTGCATTGTGTCGCTGTTCCATGCGTAAGGGTACAGTAGACAGCAAATTAGATCGTAAGATTATAATTTTTAGTTTTGTAGCAAATTTTTTAGACATAAATTGTGACAAAATTGAGCCCCTATGAAATTACTTTTATCTATCGTAGTTTTTGCTTAATGGCTTGTCAAAGTCAAAATTTTCATGTCACGGTTTTAAGAACGACGTCAAAACCTACTAACTTACCGAACTGAAATAATTCACACTGAATAACTATATTGTAGGCTACATGGCCTCCTATATGAAAAGAAAAAATTAAATTAAGTATTTTATATTTTGGAAAAAAATTTTAATAATTTTAAATTTAAATTTGAAATTTTAGGAATTTTTAAAAATTAAAAATATACTTTTTTATTTTTTATATTGGACACCTTATAGTCTACAACATTGTTATTCAGAATAAATAATTTTAGTTCTGTAAGTCAGTTAGTTTTAGTGTCGTTCTTTAAGCCGTGACATTTTGACTCTAACATATCATTACTCAAAACTATAACAAAAAAAATGTCATAAGAACTAAATTTAGTCACAATTTATGTCTAAAAAAAGAAAAATATTTTGTACAAATATAAAAATAAAAAATGTATGATGTTAAACACGTAAGCCGACCAGTAATGAATGACGCATGAGTACAGTGGGCGTGTGAGAAGTGATATGAACCAATAAGCCTGTGTACATTGAGTGACATACCAGACAATATTGCTGGTATCTCTGCAGTGTGTTTAAATTAGACTGCCTTCTATCCTACCTTGAGCTCCAGAAAATGTGAACCGTCGTTTAAGCGTTAAAGTGCCATAATTTTGTTGTTATTACAACAAAGGAATTCTATCTCAACAGGATCTTTAAGCATCTGACACGCATTTTGACTTTGTCGGACTCATAAGGAACGTTAAATGTGAAGGATGTTGACATATGGGGTTCCTATAAAAATATACTTTCATTTATCTGGAGGGGCCGTGGTGACCTCGCTGTTAAGCGATGACCAAAATATCTCACTCACTCAATTTATCTGGGAACGTGACTATTATTAACAGCAAACATCTTCAAAGAAAAGTATTGTAAAAATTTAACGAAATGCAAAATTAATTTAAGAATATAAAATTTGTTACTGTTTCTGACTAAATTGAGCTAAAACCGATTGCTACTGGCACAGCAGTGCAGGTTCTGGGTGCATACTTCATAACTCATTGTATTTACAGGTAAGTTCCTGAAAGTGGAACTACGAATTCCCTTCAATTCCCCAGGCCTTTCGAGACAGAACAGACGTGTTGCCAGCAAGTTCTGACATGCGTTTTTAAATGTGAAACCTTGCATTCAAAAACACAAATATGCAACAGAGCAGTTGCAGAATATGTGACAGTGAACAGTTTGTTGTGCAAGCATATGATGCGAAATATTACACATCAAAGTAATTGGAATTATAACATACTAAAAACTGAAGGGTAAAATATTTTATCTGTGGGTCGGAACTTAAAAGTTGGTATTTACATATTTAAATAAGAAATTTTTTTTCTGATGAATTAAATGTGTTATTGTGACAATTTTTTATTCCCCGGCTTATGATTAAATAATAAGTTTAATCAGTTTAAATACTGAAAAACCACCCGCGTTCATATTCATTTGAGGGAATTTGCATAAATTTTAGCGATGAATACTTCAGGAAACATAAACTCCGGAACTAAACGACTGTGTAGAGTAAAAAAAAATTATACAACTTTTCCGTGAACCCAAAATTTGTAATATCAATATTCCGACAGCGTTTAATTCTAAATAGCAGAAAGTTTTCAGTTAGCAAACATTCTTTTTCCTGTTCCTGTAAATATTTCAATATTACAATCAACATATGAATTTAGCTGAAATGTCGCATTCTTACTTGCGATAAATCGGTTAAATTTTTCAAGTTATTTGAAAAAAAAAAGTCATATTGGTTTTTCCAATACATGAACTCCTTGATTAACATCATTTTTAACTAACCGTAAGGACGTCAAACTAAATACTTCTTGACGTCGGTAAAGTGCAATATTTGCACTACTCGACACTTACCAGTAAGTGCACGCAGTGGGTGCAAACAATGCCTATGACGACGGTTAGTATCATGCCAAGCACAGTGCCAGCATGCTTCATAGCATTGGGCATTGCTAGGATTCCTGTCCCTAAGCTGCTCTTCAGGAGGTGAGCTAGTGCCCCTACGTCGCTGTAACATGTAAACACACCAGAGTACATTATATTAAATAATAAGAGCACTTGTATTACTTAGTAGATCACAGGATACTTTTCCCTGAGAACACGGGAACGTACAGTAATAATTCCTTGGAGAAAGTAGCTCATTTTGCCTACATTCCAGGTATTAAATTATTGACACAGCAAATGTGTACAATTTTCTTGTAAACAATGAATTTTAGTCACTTGCAACAGATTGATTTTTTTTGTTCCTGAAGGATATGTTGGTCAAGGAGACACCATGAAATGTTCACAAAACCTGACAGCAAGTAATTCTATGCGCTAAGAGAGAGGCCACCCCTATCATTTAATGAACGTGAATGGTATGCAGGGTGGTTTCTATACATTTAACATTACTCACAGAATCATTATTTAACTCCGAGCATTTTTCTATATTTTGCAAAATACTTTTTTTGAATTCTATATTCAGTGGCTCATGCCTCCCTGAATATTCACTTGTCTAGAAAGTGTCCAATAAAATTATTCTTCCGTTTTAATCAGGAATCACATCTCGAAATTTGGGCGTTTGATGTCCTTATCGTGATGTAACTAAATTTCGTGATAAACCACTTTGTGGGCTTCACAAAATTGGGAAGCGTCTATTCACCGAGTTCAGTAGATTACCGACAGAGAGCAGGCATCGGCAATAAGTGACCACTTTATCAAATATAAGATCACAATTAGAATGCTTAACATATTTCTGTTACCGAAGTCCAAATTCTTAGTATCACGAAGTAGAGTAGGTTTACCCTGTAAAGGCAATAAACCTATACATGTAAAAATTTATACACACCTGTTCGGATGTTGCACAGATCTTTCGGTGAATGGGTCATATTCTTGCTGCTGCTTCTCTGAGGTAGAATTTTCTGTCAACTGCGCTCTGTAAAGTGAAAATAACAAGTAATCAATATGTACGTTAAAAAATTTCAGCAACTTATTTATTGAGTAAGTAACTCATCCATTTTCATTGGAATAACATTGACAAGAACCAATTCATTTCCTGACCGACAACTGGGATTGAGACAAATCTACTTAGTGAAGTGGCTCAATGATAACAAGATGGACTCGCATTTTGGACGACTCTGTTTCGATTCCTGCCTCTAGCTATTCAGATTTTAGTTTTTCCGTGGTTTACCGAAATCACTTCACGCAAATATTCGGACAGTTCCATAATTAACGGCATGGGTCCGAGTTTCTTCATGTTTGACGATATTTATTTTTAAAACATAAACGGGAGCCGATATTGTAAAATCGTTTTGTAACTTTTTTTATAGCTGGTTTAACTACATATTCTGATTTTGTTGAGACAGAAGAACGACCGTAGAAGAACAGGTCTGGACACTCGCCTGGAAACTTGACCTTCTTTGTTGTTTGGCTGCAGTTCACCAAGTTACCGAGAATATTGTGTTTTATTGGCGCTGTAGTTGGGCGGTCGGAATCAAACTCCGCCCACTTCCTTCCCACTATGATAAACAATTTATCAAAACATATTTTTATCGATTTATGAAATACTTCCTTTGCTCACAGTTTTAAATCATGGCTCCAGAAATCTTTATTTACTTCATCAATTTAACAATGGAAAAAAGTGGGCGGAGTTTACTAGCAGCAGAATATTATCCTGTACCAAACTCTTCCATAAGAACACTATTTCTTCTAACCGATAGTAGAATTAGTCTTATCCATACACAATATAGGATACCTACCAAACCTCAACTTGTAAATAGAAGAAATGTTCAGTATTTTCACTATACAAGTCTTGTTACGGCAGTTTACTAAAAAAATTACTGAAACTGTGAACTTTGATTTATGAGAAACAATTTTACTTTTCCTACTATTTTAAGACTTCTATACATCGGTGTGGTATATTTACTAATTATTTTTTACAGTGCACTATGGAAGAGATGTAAAGCCCACTTGTTTACTCCGACTAACCTTGCACATTAGAAAGATACCCTGCACCACTTGTGTTGAGACGGTAACTAGTTATAAATGCCCATGAACAGCTGGAAGTTAAAAGCACCAGAATGCTGCGTGGTATTTTGATCATCTCCTTCACAACACATGACTGTATTTAAGTAAATCATGTATTATTTCTTGATACTACGTGTTTTCATGATCATTTATTTGTTATTTTCACGGAAGCAAAATTTTAATATGCGCTTGTGCTTGTATACTGTATTTATAAAATGTGTCAAAAAGATAATCGTAGCTAACTTGTAAATAAATTTAAATAATACTAAATTATTCATACAGTATTTAGTTTTATTAAATCGTTTTTCATATTCAACTTAAATAAAGTGTGAAATTTCACAAACAATTTTTATAGGCTAGAAGAAATTAGTGAGTAAATGACAACGGAACCTCTCGGCGGCGCCGGACATTGTTTTAGAGCCATATTTTGCTTAAAAGTTTCTCTTAAAGGGGAGTGTTAAGACGATTTTATTGTATTTTCAGTTTTTGGGCCATAACATTTATTCAAATTGTATTATCAAAATTTTCTCTTGGTAAACTGATTCACATTAATAATAACGGAATTTGTATTAATTTGTCATACAGAATCGTTGCAAGAGAATTATAGGTTAACTTTAAAAAATTCTTTTTCAAGATGGACCACCTAATTTTTGAAAATGTGAACTCTTTCTTGTAATGGAGTAACGTTGACGATTTCTTCAATTGTACAATAGTTCATCGACAGTAAAATAATTCTCACTTGATTAGGTCACGAAAATATACATATTATATTTTGGAACACTCCAAATAACATTGCGTTCAACATATTTTCAGGTGATGTGAAGAACAAAATTAGAAAAATAACTGCGTTAAGAACATGCACCTCAAAATAACGAAACAACTACTATTATACATGATAAAGTGGATATTGTAAGGAGGAATGTTAGACAATTTTATTGAGTTTTCAGTTTTTGAGTAATAACATTCATACAAATTGTATTACACTGAGTGAATCCAGTGTTTTAATTTGTTGGATATTTTATCTGGGACTCTTTAATATACAACATCTGGTTTTTCCTACAGCATATTACATATAAACAGAGTCAATAAATATATACTAAATAATTATAAGTAACATAAAAATTCATAAATTTCGATTAACTTTAACTAGAACGACTGTGATATTTCAATATAAAACTGAAGAAAAATGAAAAACAAAAGCATATTTTCCTAGTAACTCCCCCCCACCACCCAAAATAGAAGTACAAAAATGTACGTTCAAATTTATGCCAAATAACTTACTATTCCCTTCTCAAAATCTCATTAGCTAAAAAAATTTCGCTTGAAATGCTTATTCAGTAACATTAACAGGCACAGTCAAACTTACGTGGAACTAAAGTTGTCCAGCGGAATTACGGATACTGCTGATGACCCATTGATGCCCTTTTTACTATCCGTCATTTTGTCGGAATGAGCTGAAAAGCACAAAAATATAAAAATACAGATGGCACACAGAGAATATTTATCGAAGACTATACAGACAACATGTAGGCCAACGAATACTAAATGTAAATAGGAAATAACCAGAAAACTTTAACTGTGTTGTTGGATGTTTAAAATTAAAATATTCATTTATGTTCCACTCTAGTGTTTCAAATAGAATATTAAAAAGTGACAAACAGGTTGACATGAAAATAACTCAATGCATACATTCCTTGCACCAAGGAAGTCTTATGTTTATAATATATTTAAAATTTTATACGCCTAAATGTTGGTGATTTGTGCGATAAACTTGAAGAATAGAATTACGATGTTTTCAAATCTTTGGATTATGTGATATGGTTGCAAAAATATGATAGACGACATGCTTCGTTTTCTTTAATTTTAGGAATAAATTAATTTATACATAAATATACAGTATGAGTCTTAATTAGACCAACACTCTTTGGGAGGTGATTTATGGCGACAAAATATGACGAAAACAGAGACTTGTGGCCTAAATATATTATTAATGGATGTATGCAACATTAAAGTAAGAAGTATGGGAATGCTGTGGTTTATGTAAATAAGATACTATGTGATATTAATGACCAATTTTTGTATATCGTTTAAGTAAACAAAGCTGCTAAAAGTGTTTGTTTTCATTTTGTAAAATTATCCCTCTAGCATTACAAAAATCGGTAAATGAATCATTGTTATTGTTCGAAAAATGGTAACCGTGCATTTTAATCAATATTTTTTGCTACATGAAGAAAGAAAAAGTTGACTGAAACAAAATAGGTCTGCATTGCGTGACACTCATTTCGTAGTCTTTTTTAATATTCGCTTATAACGCCTGTCGCTATGCAACCTGTGTAACGTGTGCTAGGCGGTCTGTCTACTACGCTGGCGCAGTACTCTGCACATTCGTTCAGTTGGCATTTAGCAACTATATGTAGTGTCAATGAACACACATTCACCGAGTGACACTTGAAAAGTAATATCAATAATAATGACGTAACATTAACCAAATACGAACACAATATTGTAAATGACAGAAGTTTAATATATCTGCTGGTCTTAAAACAGTCATTGGTACGGTGTAAATGTTCACAGCTCGTCTTATACAGTTGCTTAAAAAGACGATCCGGGATGTCGGTGTACAACTGGCAACGTCATAGAAAGGGATTGTCAGGTTCTACCCAAAATGTTTGGTGTGTTCCGAATGAAGTTTATTTATTTATTTGGTTTGGTGGTTGAAAGTTTCTTGTGAACGAAACTCCTGAAGAACGATTACAGGAACTTTCGGCGCGAATGATGAATGCCTGTAACTTAATTCGAGGGTTCTCGGAGGCCGTCGCTATTGCATCTCGCTCATGTGGTGAACCAGGGGTTGGCGGTTCGATCCCAGCGCCTAGCAGAAGCTAAAAGACACCGATTCGGTAAATCGAGGATACGGAGCCTACGTTTATTTCAGTATGTGATATAATCTGACGACTTTCTAAGCTACATAAAACCATATACAATTTATTAAATAAATAAACTTAATTCAGAACACACCAAGCATTTTAGGTAGAACCTGTCAATAATAATATGCGCCCAGTTGAAAGTTGAGTACGTTATTCCTTGAAACAATGATGATATGTACAAAAAAATTTATTTGCAATATATTGTCAAAACTATAACCCAGCGTAAACTTGAACGTAGTTTACGTTTGGGCTTCAACCGAGTGGGTATTGCAGAAATAACATCCGCTTCAGTGGATCTCATTGTAACCATATTAACAGTGACTGTTAACTAGTAGCTTTATGCTTTTATAACACACTCAGATGTTTACGTGATACACTCTGATTGGCTCAGGTTGTTTGCAAACAAATTAATACTTTCTTCCTTTTCGTCTGAGTTATTTGACCAATCAGTGACAGTATCTGCCCTTTGCTATAATGTTGACTCAGTTTTAGACAGCTTCTTACGAAAATGTCTCGATAGTGTCTTATCTGTATCCTTCTTTCTTTTTCATGTTGCGAAGGTGTTGTAATATCTCTATGGATTCTCAGCAATAAACATTCGAGTGTTGCAAACATTAGCTGTCAAAGTCTATGTTGTATTTTCAAGTATATAGCCCAGAATGAACTATCTGAGATTTTCGTGATTAAGAATCATCTCATGTTCTGGCTTTTGCATACTTACCAAACGAACAGTGGATAGTGTCAATTCAACGTTAATTTCAACTTGTAGTCTGGTTTAGCAATATTCCCATAAAATCTTCAATAAGGCTATTAATACTTTCTATCGCAATTAAAACGTAGTTTTACATAAGCAGTAAAAAATAACAAATACTGGCAGACGTAAATACATAAATCACGTAAAAACTAATACAAAACGAAAATGAAGAACAATGCTCTTCATAACATATTTTATTATTTCGATTAAACAGTTTGCGACCCCACAAACGTGTTTTTCAATGAGTACAACTAAATGTTGTTTTTGAACTTTAAACAAATATAGGAAGATCCACTGGAATCAGATAAAGGACAAGGCGCTAACAAAATATCTTGTTGAAACTCACAAATTTCAGTTTCATTTGGTGACGTGAGCACAAACCAAACTGGCAGAACGAATACCTGGCCACGATAGTAAAATAATTCAGCAACTACAACGTTTTCACTATAAATAAAAAAACAAAAAAAATACTTAATTTAAACTATTGAAAAAATTGACTTTAACAAATGAACGTAGCAGCTACTGTTTCAAATGCAATGCAAGGCCCAAGTGAGAAAGAAAATTTTAAGTACGGATACCGCAAAAATACAGTTATAATTAAAAACATCATAGCGTCTCTCTTTAAATCTGTACAGACGAATGTTCCACTTTCTGACAAACAGGTACAAACAATCAGGAGATTATTAAGGCACAGTTTCTAATAGTATAATTTAAACACGCAAATAAATCAGGATGAAAGTTACTAACTAACGACGTCAACTTCAGCCAAACAGCTAAACGACATTTTTATTCAAACCTTGAATACGACAAATTCACTGCACGCCAGAACTTTGATCATTTATACGACTGTAAACCTTGCTGTTGAAATTTTTTCTTTGTGCCTTCCAAAAACTTGTCGACATAACATGATCCGATTTAATTTGTTCATCATGCTCTGGTCACAGCTTTCAGGTCATCTTTAAATGGCGATTCAGATGAAGCTTACGCAGAAGTTACGTTTAGGATATTAACAAGTCGATTGGTGCCCGTCGCATATAATGCATCCACGCAAGAATGGAAGAAATTTCTCAATTTTACTGATTTTAAAAACTCAATTTTACAAATTGAAGTTACAGAAAGTAGATAATCTCAGAAAAGGAAATTGTTTGTGTTTAACCTACACTAATATTAAAAATGCGTAAGTAGCTCCATGTGTCTATTCGTTTATATATATATATATATATATATATATATATATATATATATATATATATATATATATATAATGAAAATTTATGAAGAAAGAGAATGCAGAAAGAAATTTCAGCAATTTTAGCTTGGTTGCTAATAAGTAGGTTGTACAGCTGTCAAAGTTGCAAACTAAGTTACCTCATATTCTGTAGAGTTCCTTAACTCTTTGGAATCGTCAGCAGTATCATCTCATAAGCTTAGGTTTAAATTTGGTTTCTATATTATTCATCCGTTTGCGATGAAATTTTGATGAGTTGTACTTGCGCCCGCGAAGGTTACTGACAAAAAAAAACTACCTATATAATTGAATTTTGGGGGGGGGGGAGCAAAACGGGGCGAGGAGCCACAACGTGGTACCAAAAAACTGTTGAATTAAGTTAACCACGTAACGAAGTCGCGGCAAAAAGCTGGCATATAGTATATTAATATATAACAAAAATGTCTGAGGTGCAAGGGACTGTACGTTGAAAACTGATTATATGTGAAACATGTTTGAGCAAATTGCTGTTGAAAATTTTGCATTTGACTCATTTGAAAACACAAAACTAATAACCTTCATTACTCTTATGAAAAAAAAGTGTTTGGGAAATCACCTGGTTGGTAAAGTATTAGATCTAATTGACTACAATCCAGCACACATAATGTTGTTCATACTTATACGAAATGATATAGGATCGTTATTTTCTTTTTCACATAACATATATGACAAAATAAATGTGGTCAATGCATTAGAATTAAAAACAATAAATTGAAGACCTCGCAGGTAAATAATTATAACCCACATTGTAAGACAGCCCAAGTAAACAATTTCTATACTTAAAATTTAAAAGAAATACTTAATTACAAAATATGTTGGTAGTTTATTTTAAACCACACAATAAATGATAAATTTATAAAACACTTTTGTCCAGGTTTGACACACTTTATTACACCTAAGCTGAATACTACAGGAATGATGGTTATCATTATTTACTCCCGAGGTCTTCAATTATAGAAGTTTCAAAGAAACTTACTTTATCTGAAGCACGACTGCATGTTTGACATAAATGAAATGTTTACGGCAAGTTATATAATTTTAGGTGTTTTTGGAAATAAGTTTATTTTAAAGATGGTAAGTTTTCTGCTTGACAGACATTTTTACTTTCAGTTTGATATAAGAACCGGCTCAGCTAGCAACTTAAATATTGGTTCGTGATCTGGTACGACAGGAAGACATTTTCCTTCTCGGTGTTCTTAGCTAGAAAACTAAAGAATAATTCTATCTCGCATAACATTTTAAAATACTTAATAATGTGTCATAAATACATACAGTAATATAGCTTCAATCATTGTCCAGTTGCGTTATTTGCTTCGCCAGAACTGACGTGTATTCTCCATCTATGCAGTTACCAGAATGAAAAGAAGTATCATTTCGTATAGCACCATATAAAATGATAGTGTACATAACACATAAGCATAAAAGAGTCCGCCTATGCAGTGAAATGATCAGAGGGCTGATGGCTCTCGTCTGAAAGTCCTGAGTTTTTTCACGGGTGCCAACCATACGTATTTTGTCAAGTGGTTGGCGAGTCCGCCATTGACTGTTACAAGGAGGGAACATTCTATAGACAAGAAGTCAATGTTAGGATTTACGTCATCATATTTCATTCGTCAGCGGTCCGATAACCTCGTCACTTTAGCGCGACGTCTTATATTAGTGTCACATAATTCTCGCGCCAATCGAGTCTAATTATAATGTATGTATGAATGTCAATAAGATCATAAGTAAATATTTTGAAGTGTATAAAATACAGATAGGTCGAGTTCGTCATATGTTCCTTCACTAATGTTGTATTCAAATAGGAAAATACACACAACTACATGCAATGAATCGCTACCAAACATACAAGCAGTAAAGTAACTCTTGTTAGTGGTGGCATACATGCATTAACGGCTAGCGATTTTTTTCAAAGGTTGAATCTTTAGTGCTCACTTTATTCCAAATGACCTATAGCCATTTCGGATATGTGCCAACTTTCTCTGCATTATCTGCAAGATACACAAACTATCGATGGCATCACATTATACCAATGTTCAACATAGCTGATGCGAAGTGGACCATCAAACTCTCAGAATTTTGAAAATGTCACAAATGATCATCTTAATGTCTTTTTTAAAATGTTAAACCCACGCGCAGAGAGATGGAGGAAGTAACGGAGTAAGTAAGTGTAATTTAAATTAACAATTTCCCAGTTTATTTTGCTAACAAGCATTTTTTAAAGTCAGTAGTTAAGGTACTTAATTCATAAAGCAGTGAAGCAATACAACGAATCAGTAACCATAATTTTAGGACTCATAACACTACTTCCATGCATTTTCATGAATAATTAACCTAATGTGTCTCCATATAGCACCTTGGCTGCTATTGATTTATTGACTTGATGTAACAAGGTACTATGACACGTGTCTGAACTATATTTAAAAGTAATATGGATTTGACAGTCACAATTGCGAGGTTTAACTAGAGTGACAGTAAATAGTTTCAGTTTCCTGTAGCCTAGACTTCCTACATCACATCAGCAATAAAGTCTCTCCACACGCAGCCTCGCCTTGTTGCAAGATGACTGACGAAGTAGCAGATTTATGGCTGTACACTCGGCCTCAGAAACAAGTCGTAAAACGTACGACTGTTATCAGACTTACGAGAACGGATGATATATTGTGCTCCCACCTTTACGGGATGACTTTGCCACTGTGAGAGGTAATCTTGATTGATAACTTTTTTAGTTGGGAATTCTAGTGTGTGGCGAATTATCAGCTTAGCTACAAGATTTTCTACTCGAAGTGGCTGATTGGGTACAAGTCAACAATGGCCCTAGATGAAAGATGTGGGATTTCCAACTTAA
The DNA here is from genome assembly GCA_003012365.1 of Medauroidea extradentata. Taxonomy (NCBI): domain Eukaryota; kingdom Metazoa; phylum Arthropoda; class Insecta; order Phasmatodea; family Phasmatidae; genus Medauroidea; species Medauroidea extradentata. The sequence goes on along the minus strand of PNEQ01001473.1, from coordinate 108,784 downwards.
TACAGCGGCTTTACTAGGGCGATACTCAGAAATGATAAGTTTATTATATGCAAGCAAGGCAATTTCTTGAGGCGTTTCTATCAATAATTTACTAAACATATCCCTCATGACAACGTCTAATCCTGTCATGGTGTTCAATTCTGAATATACGCATTGTCTGTAGTAAACACTGCTAACGCTGGATATAGACAACCGGCCCTTACAGAGGCGGAAACAGTTGTTATACTTCGGGTTCATTATGATATGTTCAAGAAAATTTTAAAAACTTGTCGTTAATATTAAAGGTTTTTTATCACAAATAATCTCAATCGTCAATAATATTTTAAAACTACTTTTAGATAACACACAATTTCCACTCAATCCGACACATACACATTTTTGTGTGAAATTTCAGCCCACTTGAAATGTGATTTTTGTTATAATAATTTGATTTAGCAGTTCGTGATCTTTGCGTGCTAATAAAGAAGTGGTTTTAGACAAACAAGGTACTGTGTTTTATCAGCTCGGCTCAATGATGTAAAAAAAAAGTAAAACAAATCATACAAGTAGAAAAAAACTTCGTCAGTGCATTATGAAAGATCGAGTTCTTATTTTTACGGAGATGAGAAAGATGATTTAAGCAAATAATTTAAAACCTCAACTGTAATTTGAAAATCTTTGCATCCACTTTGGAGTGACAGTGGTTCACGCCAATTTAGACCACTTAGCTATGCTCACCCTCAGACGTGACATGTTAGGAAGAGGAGTAATTATAGTTTCTTTACCGTATTGCGGAATACAAATGGTAACAGGTATTTAAAATATGTATAACACAGTACTCCAACCGTTTGGCTCAGCAGATATAGCTCCTGACAGGGGGTCCAAGGGTCCCGGGTTCGAGTCTCGGCCAGGGAGGTTAATTTTACGTTTACTTCTCCGTGTTTAGGACTGGGTGTTGTGTTGTTCCATGTTCAGCCAACGACAGATTCATTCTCGCCTAGTCGCGCCTTAAGAGACCATGGTATATAATCCGGCGCTAGAGCATCGATTTAGAGTTGTAGGTTTCTCAAAGCCAATTCACAAAAAAAAAACTTAAAACCACCAATCCTAGACAATAGTTTTTGCCAACTTTATGAGCAAAATTTTTTTTCGATTAACGTACATCTGAAGAACAATCTCTGACGCCGAAATCTCGTACATTTAATTGCGGCGCAAGAGATCATGATTAACAAACGCATCATTCTGGGTAAATGCTCGCTCGTATAGTTGGCAAATATAATTATCAAGGATTGCTGTTTTGTAGTTTTTCTACACTCAATTTCAAAAAATGTAGATCGCAATATTGTAGAACTCAGCGATTATTTATCTACCACGCCCTCTTACGTGTTCCCAAGCTGAACAAAACATCATCTTTGTCATCATCATCATCATCATCATCAAAACAACATATAATTTGGGAAAACTATGTCATGCTCCCGTATTTGAGTAATGGTCGCAATGCTGTGTTAAAATAATTAAACTTAGAAAACAAATCAGCCACCAGCGAGATTCAGGCTTAGAATCCCCAGTACAAAGTCATGCTTAAACAATTCCAGTTACAGCATTGTTTACAGTGCCAAATTCTTGTATCCTGTTGATCTCCACGTTTACTTTCAAAGCGGTTCTACTTAAAAGACACGCCGTGTTCTTATTGCTTCACTAAGCATTCCATTCATTTACTTTTCGTGTCCTTACTATAAAATTATATTTTGAATAAAGAGTATGTGTGAAAAAAATATTTTTTTTTCCGATCAGAATTCCCCTGCTTGCCAAGAAAAACATAAACTTTTGGTAGGATTAAAGTGCCTGAAGGCGACTACTTTACTGCTTGAAACGCCAAATGACCCAGACCTAGGTATGTCCACAATCAGTAAAACGTTGGCATACAACTATAACTGCTTGTGTGATAAAAACGTCGTAATACGTCATCCTGCTTATGGTGATACCTGTACTGTGATAGTGACACACTCCTGCATACGTTCTTACGTCACTACGACTGATAACAAGCCAGCAATTTCCCCATGATTTCAAAATTTGTCCACCATTTCCTCTCCTTGAAAAAGACACGCTTTGCAACCGTACGAATGGTCGAAGTTTGAAACATTCATAATGTCACTGGCGGCAACATTTTCAGATTACAGCTTCACAAAGTTGGTATTTTAAAACACTAGGCATAACTACAAATATGTAATGATTTTGTATACTTATGATTTACGCTTTAAACATCACAACTTCGGTCACCTCTTAATCAAATGAACCTATAAGAAATGGACTTTACTCAAGAAGAAGTTCCTGGATCATTTACACATGATTAATTAATTTGTTTGTTGATAGTTGATATAAAAGTAAGACGAAAATGTGTTCTCAGGTTTTCCCTGAAAATGGGAGTGATATTATCCTAAAAATCTATTATTAGAAACACATTTCATGAACTATAAGATCAAAGCTATTTGAAACCAAACAACGAATCTCTAAACATTGTCTAAACAATAAAACGCGAAGAATTTTTTTAAATTAATTTAAATTAATATGTATTCTAAATTATTTCAGTGTATTGTGTATCACTTCACAGAGAAAACGCACTCAATCCTTAGTCAGTCAGTTCACTGGCGTGTGTTTACTATTTGTCGCTGTCGTTACAATCGGAACGTGACGGAAATAAAGTGCATGAGCGGTGGGATTTCGAATCACATGCACTAACAAATGTATAATTTGAATAGGCGGTTTGGGTTAAAGCGACCACTGAAAAAAAAAAACTCTGCTAAATTTCTAATTTCAGCAAATTTGTATATTTCCGCACGTAACGGCTAACGACGGGAAATGTCTGCCCTCTCTGGACACGTCACTTGATGTTTGCGCGAGTAAGATAAACTGTGCAGTCAGTAGGAATCTGTACAGTTTGATAAAAAAAATTAATTATACATTTTGGAGTATATGTAGTAACGGCTATTTATTTTTCTAAAAATGTAAATTGTTTACGCTTCCTTTATCCTGGACGAACTATAGACAATTCTTGTAAGTCATAGCAATATTATTATTTTTAACTATTACTTTTTTGAGTCCCTTTTTAGGCCGAGTCTTTTTGTCAATAATGTCTCCAAAATTGTAACATACCAGTTTCCAAAATTTCATACTAATGCTTTAAAAATTTATAGCATCCTTTTTTCAGTATTCCGGTGTTAATGAATGTAATTAAACAATTACTTTCACTGAAATATTACTGAAACATGTTATAAAGTTAGAAAATGGAAAGCTACTATGATTTTCGCCAGAGAAAATGAAATCATGAACAGCGTTTTAAAATATAAGTATGATATTTGTTTCTAGTGCTCTGGAATAATTCAGTTATGTTCTAGTGCCAAAATGAAATGCAGTTTTGCTATGCGTGAATAAACTGTACTGACTTGAATAAATAATTTTGTATTAAAGAAGGTACACTAGAAAATACTAAAAAATATTTTTGTGATTAAATTCTAATTTTTGTGTATGTTTACGTATACTTACTGCAATTAACTCTGCGTTCCTGTGAAAAGGTTATTAATTTACCCATTTCATATTTGCGTATTATTTTTTAAAAAAATCTGAATTTGAAACTATACGAAATGATCTTAAAGCAATAATTTTTTAAACAAAATAATTTGTCAACACCTGGGGCACTTCTAAATTATGGTATGCATTATAAGGAGTTTGACCACTACTGGATTATTTTTCTTACAAAGTTGGGAAGGAATTAAATAATCAGCAAGGAATGTTTTGTGTTTAAATTTACTTTCAAAACACGTAGTTTTCATATCAGTTTAGTGTAAATATATTTACCGCTTACGTTATTTTAAAGGCCTAGCGATGGCGAAGTAGTCAGAACACTAGCCTTCTGTCACTGCGATGCTGGTTCTATTCTAGTTGGGGTTACAAGCGGTTTTCTCAAGTGGGAAACTGGCAGTGGTTTTTCTCAGCGTGCTTACCCCCGCCTTCTTATTACATCGCTGTTTCATGCTTACCTCACTTCATCCTCAGTTAATTATTTGCTGTTAACGCTGTACTAAATTAAGTATCCCTTCAATGTACTTTTTTCACTTCCTTGTTTCCTTGAAAATTTCACCCTTACTATTTCATTATATTTACTTTCTTAACTTAAAATTTATGTAGTGTATATCTCATGACATAAGAATTAACAACTTGTGTGTCTGTCTGTGTGTGTGTGTGTCTGTGTAATGTGGCTGTCTGAAATGAAAATATTATTTCAAATAGAAATTGATTTTCTGCATATTAAAAATGTTCGTGGTTTTGTGACTTCGCGTCGAAGGAAACGTGATAAAATCACAACACCTACTTAAAAATAAGTATAACTTAGTCACAATGGTATATCCTGGCTCAAGTATTCCTGTAAGTCATAACAATGCAATGATCACATTTATCTGAAATCGGATAATTAGTTGGCTTTCAATAAGTGTTTAGTGTTCTGCTAATTTCGCTTTGAATTAGGTAAAAATATGTAAATAAATAAATTCCACCTCAAGCAAAGTTATCAATGAATATCACTGAAATTTATTTATCGTGTATTGTTGCTTTTAACATTCATTCTAAGATATCATCTCTTGTGTAAAATTATTTTGAATCGCAAAGTACAAAATATTATCATAATTACCCTAATATCAAAATGAAAATATTTGTTGTTATTATTTTACAATTTTTAACACTAGTACTAAATAAAATATCACCAAAATATATAATATACTTAGGGGGGAGTGTTAGACGATTATATTGTATTTTCAGTTTTTGAAACACAACACTCATTCAAATTGTATTATCAAAATTGTCTCTTCGACAAAGCTTTATATGTATTCTTGGTCAACTGCTTGACATAAATAATAATAGTAATAGAATCTTTCACAAAATTGTCATGCAGAATCACTGCAAGAGAGTTATATGCTAACTTCCAAGAATTTTCTTGCAATGATTCTGCATGACAAATTAATGAAATATTATATGTAGAAAGTAGTTTTTTTCGACTTGAACGCCCAAAATGTTTCCACTTCGCTATGCTTGTCTCAAGTGATAGTAGTTTATTGTTCCAGCGTTGGTAACGTTGGGAGTGTACATGACCACTGAGGGTTGTCGGTACTCACGTGTGGAGGTGTCGTTGAAATACCAGGGTTGTCACCAAGCAAGAACAGCACCACCACTGCGCGCACTGAACACGCGACCCAACACTGCTTGCTCAGGTATGAGGCTCGCCTGTGCCCGGCCAATGGCAGGTCGACGATACTCCCCCCCCCCCACACACACACTTCTCCGCACACCTGCGGTTATCGCGAGGTATTAGCAGGCTTTGTCGTTCTGAAGTCTAATACATGCCACTTCGGTCATCACCGCCTCTAGTATAAGCTCAGGAAAGTAATGCCCTGTCTAAATTTTCGGATAATTGATAGCCAATCGATATACCAGGATAATATTATATAAAGAACTAAGAAACAAAACTATTGGGGGTTTCCCTACATGTTTGTGCACAGAAAGGTTAATAAATAAATCCCAACAACGGTAACCCGAATATCCGGATAATCCGAACAAATGATCCAGGAGCAATATTGTATAGGTAGAGGCAATATTATTTCGTATATTGATTCTAGGTCAGATTGAATGCCAATATTGTATACTTCACTACTCCTTCTGAGATTAGACGACACATGTTTTAACACATTTTTGACGACTGCAAGCCAGTGATAAATAAGGAAACAAGTCGCGGTGGTAACACCAATGAATATTTGATTCTGGCCAGTGTGTGTATAGGTCTGAGAAGTCTAGGCTGTTACCAGATAAATACGGGAAATACTCGTGCTTCTATGTATAGGATGTACAGAAATGACCGTGTAATAAGCACATAACGCGAATCCTAGGTTAAATTGGAGACTAAAATACTACTGGAAAAATGTGTTATGATGACCTTTTACGTCCACAATGTGACAACATAGAATGGAGTAAGTCCCTTCTTGCGCTGCACAGATATATTATACCTAGAGACATGCAAAATTCGCGTTATCATTTGGTAGCAGGCTAAACTTCACTTTCTAGCCTATACATAACAGAGCATCTGGGATTCAATTAGCCACGAATTTCTATGTGTTGTCATGTAGGCCTACGTGTGTTACGTCTTTACGGAGATTAGCCTCTCTACCGCGTAAGAATTCTCCGCGGCAAGTCACGACAATATCGGCCAGCGGGAGACGTCGTACAAGCCTATGGTCACTTGGAGTCTAGTCAGCTGTCAGATAATAACGCGAATTTTGCATGTCTCTATTTAATAATAATAATAATAATAATAATAATAATAATAACATAATATAACGTCTTTATTAATAATGTGGCGAAGTTAAGGCATTTTACCTTTTCTTACACTTAACCACTTAAATTACATACAGTTTTTAATATTATTAAACATTAAGTGCTTTCAACTAATAACAAGTAGAATTTTTGTTTAACAATTTTTTAAATTTAAATGAAATTATTGGTTTTATCATGTGAACTTAAATTAGCTAAACCCTAATTACAAAAAAAAAATCAAAACACTGAAAAAAAAAAAAATACATCACAGATAAAATACTCATTCATTCGAATAGGGCTACAAAGATTCCAGCTATTCATAATTAATGTATCACTCTAACACGTTAATTAATATTTACATGAGGAAGTTTTAAGTGCAAGTAACACATTTGTACACTGGATTCAAAACATTTTGATTCTATATACAAAAGATAAGATAAAATAAAACTTTAGACACTGTAGCTATTTTGTAGGTTAAAAGGTTTTCACACATCCAAGAAAATTTATTTAATTTAATTAAGATCACATTTTCCTATTTAATGTATCACATTCATCCCTGTAAAAATACATCTGCACACATACAATTTCAAATCCATCAACATTCACACGCAAAACGTCTATAGAACCCAAAACACATTCACTTATACAAAAAAAATCAGAGATACTCATAAAAACCAGTTCATATTTATACAAGTCGATGTACCACATTCACAGCCATATAAATAAATATATATATACATACATACACACACACATACACATACATACATACATACATACATACACACATTATTTCGGCACACATGCAGTTTCAATGTCATCAACATTCACACGTTCATATATCTAAAGAGTCCTTATAACCAAATTCAGCTGCTAATTATTGAATTATTTCAAAGTTGCAAGCATAGAAAACATGTTTACTGGTACTTGTTTAGTAACTGTTATATACTCGTGTAACTACTTAAATAGCACTACACAATACGGATGGAAGTAAAGGAAAGAATTATTTAAGATTACGTATTCTGTTACTATGGATTTAAATGATTTATTAGTTAAAGCATCTCTGGCCGACTGAGGGAGATCATTCCAAATTCTCGTGGCTGTTACAGTAAAAGACGTCCCGTAAAAGGATTTGTGCTGAGGAAAATACAATTTATTTTGTATTTGTGCCCTTGTATTTTGATTGTGAGCGTTTGTGTACAGGAAAGCGAATCTTTTTGAAAGATACTCCGGGCGCCCTGTTTTCAATACTTTTTTAAATTTTAAAAAGTGTCGCAACATGTACTGCACGACGTTTCTTCAAATCAAGCAGTTTAAGTTTATTCCGGAATTTAGATACGTGGTCTTTATGTTTCAGATTAAAGATTAGTCGGATGGAAGAATTTTGAACTCTTTGTAATTTGGTATTTAATTCTTCGGATAAATCATTGTAAACTACATCCGCGTAATCAATTATAGGAGTAATGCATTTCGGCTAAAAGTTTATACCTAGGGCTAGGGATATTTGGCGAGTTCAACGACCAACATGCTAGAATCCATTATCCTGTGTATACCGAAGTCCTACCATTTGTCCATTACCTGCTACTCATTCAGACAGCAGACAATGGACGAATAGACGGGGCTTGAGTATGTATAGGACATTGGATTCTAGCATGTAGGTCATTGAACTCGCGCATTTTTCCTAGCTCTACTTATACCACTGCACTGACCTTCATATTATGGACTCAGGTTCAAATCCCAAGAATTCCGAACATAATGCTGTATTCACTCGACGCAACACATGTAAGATAACTAGAGCCATGTACTTTTCACGAAAATAATTTTGCCCCAGCTTGTTCCAGTGCCTTACATACACATCCGCTGCTTTTCTTCATGGTAATCGGCAGTGTGTCTTTGTGAAGTGACGTCTCTCATTCGAGTGTGTCAATACAGTAAGATTACTGCAACACGACACGTCTGTGGTTTGCGGGTTTGACCTCCAGACGTTTTATGTTAAGGCATCCAATCAGAGAGAGAGAGAGAGAGTTCCCGTGAACCCGTCATACAATGATATTTTGCAGGTTGCCGTAAATGCGCACCTGTATTATTTGTTTGGGAGATGGTTTGTGATGAACGAGTAATTAAGTAACTGTCATAACAGATTGAAAGAGTTATTTAAACTCACGAATTGCTTCCTTGCAGTATGAATGCCGTGGGAAAGTTAATGACAGGCTGCCACATATGTAACAATTAATTGCCTTTCACTCGGCTATTATACTGACATTTTTATTTTTTGCTTGCCCTGAAATTCGTCTTGTTGAAACCAATTACTTCGGGATCTTCGCAACACTTAGTGTGAGAATAAGTTGCTTGACGACAATTTTATTTTATCAACTTACATAAAGGTGAGTAACAGTTCTGAAATGTTTTGGACAATACATACTGCTTTCTTACAGGGATCACGACGGTTAAGCAATTATTCTATTAATTATTTTCGCCAGGCAAGAGGCAAGCAGTGTAGTGATACTTAGATTATGGTTTTTACAAAACACCCTAAACAAAAGAATTCCTCTGAGATGGCAGCTACAACAACGCCAATCTAAATGCATCACAAGCAATTAATATGAATGTTGAAATACGCTGGGTTAAAATATTTTTGGAGAGCAGTTCTGCAAACAGTAACTTTCACGCGATAGCAATGAAAATCGGTAGTTGGTAAAAAAAATATTTCATAAATATTCCATTGATATTTTATCTGTGATCGTATTTACGAATATTCGTATAGTTTATACACAGCAAAAAGAGCCATTTGGTCTGCAAAAATAACGTACTTCTTTCAAAAAATTTTCCATCGTTCCAGCAACACACTAATATTAAGGTAGCCACCTGCCCTTTCCGTCAAACGGTGCTCAGAGCTTCGGAGATAGAATATTATATTTGAAAACTGCTCAACTTTCGTGAATGATTTCTTCTTGAAAAACAACGCACATACGTATAAGGCTACCTGCCCATTTGAAGTTCTTTATTAAACTCTATAGCTTAATAATTTATCACGACCTAAAATGGCGGAAATTAGTGAATTTATGTATTTCCTTTAAGGTATGACCGTTTTGGTGTAGAGACTAAACAAAGTGTATGCGCGTCACATTATTAGTTGGGTTACAACTGATGAAATGAGGAAGACATTGCAAGAATACTAGCAGAACGGCACAACACAGACACCTAGTATACCCCGGTACAAAAATATTGACTCAAAGTGCATTACGCATTTAGTAAACCAGAAGTTACAAGCTGACTGATAAGCCTACTTTCCTCTAAGTGGATGCAAGTTAACCCTGAAAGTTAAAATCGTTTACGTTCATCTAGGAATATTAAATGATAATATTACTTTAAATATATGACAAACGAAATATACAAAAGATAAGTCAGCTTACTAAGACATATACTCGTACCCAGTTAGAAAAAATTGAGGAACAGATTTTCTGAGACGTCTTTATAGCATAAAGATAAAAAATGACCGCCTATTTCAAAATATTACCAATGGAAGTACAAACTACACAAAGACCAGTCAACTAAGTAGAAAATACGTGCCTAGATGAATGAACTTTGGAAGAATATTTCCTCAAATTTTAATATTATGCTAAAATATAAAAACGGCCACCATTATAAAAATATGAACACAGGAAGAACTAAATACACATAAATCAAGTCAGCTTTGTATGTAGTATACGTGTACCAAGTTTGATGAAACTCTGACAAATATTTCGCAAGATGTATAATACTATGCTAAAAATACGAAAATGTTCGACATTTTGAAAGTATGAACGCAGGTTAAACGAAATACACAAAAGTCAAGTCAGCTTTGTATGATAAATATGTACCAAGTTTGATGAAATTAGGTCCACCGGTTCAAAAGATTTTAAGGGACACACACACACACAGACAGGAACGTCATCTCATAAGCCTAATTTTTCCTTCGGAAATTAGGCTAAAAATTGTAATATTACATACCGGTCCTACCTTTCTCATTCCACACTCATCACATCACTGTTCAACATTAAGTGGAGCGAGCTGAATAGCACGTCTTATGCTGTAATATAACACCTTACAATTATAAAGTCTCAACGGAATGTCTTACAGAGATGTGCAATACTGCACGGAGAAAGTGCTCTCTTGCTCTTCACGTCCAGGTATTGTTTTATGTTGCGTCAAGTAAACATATAACCATGTTTGTAATGTTCGGTATTTTAACCTGCACATATTGTATGTAAGTCAGTATAATAGTACCAAGATAAGTAAGATATCTGTGGAGCACAAGTACAGAATCTTGCCACTAACATTTTCGTCTCAAATTTAGGTCAGGATTTGCTGTTTTTCCGGACATCCTGTATTTACATGCTAAGTCTCACTCATAGGAAAGCTGTGTTAGTTAATATTTTAAGCAGATTTATGTGTTATGTTAGTATTTTCCTCACCATAACGAAGTGTCTAAATTTTCGACATCATAAAAATATTTCCGCCTACGTTTGAATAGAAGGGTCAAAGGAAAAAAGGTCAAGTCAAACGTGAATGCACTGGAAAAATAGTTTTGGCATATATACGAAACTAGATCTTTGTTCTAAACTCTTTCTATAAAACACAGCAGCAGTGTAAAGGAAACGTGTGTTCAATTGAACTAATCAGAATATCGAAGATCTTTATGAGTGTGCTGAATTTAAAATCGCTCTCCAGAAAACAACGCTAAAATTGACATTACTTTTTCTGCCTTAATCCGTAATTTGCCCTCAAGGTTGAGAAAGAACTAATATCTAATAATATTCTCTTAAATATTTTTTTTCTGCTTGTGCATTGAAAATCGTGTCGGATTTAATGGGAATGTTTGACATTAATTTACGTCCAAGCCGCATCAACAGGAGGAAACTGTATCTCAATGCGAATAAAAATAGCAATCATTCTTAATCTGGCTTCCTCGCGAGAACTCAAAAATTCCTTATTAAAATATCGCCAAATCTTCCCACTCCACTTAATCAGGTTTCTTTCAAGAGTGTAGACTCTTTGCATAGTTATTATCTTCGCTTGACATCTTCATAAAAAACTTATCGATAGTGTATATTCTCCTCGAGACTTTACACGTAATAGGGCTAACTCAAAGACCTTTTTAGAGTTCTCTACAAGTCTTATCACAGCAAGGTGTCTCTTCAATGTCGTCAGACTGACGTGTCAAGACTAGTTCTTATCTGCGTCGCTTGTCCAACACATTTTACGTTCGTGACCGACACGTCGGCGTTCGTAGTTTTCAGTGCATTGGCAAGGTCAGGAACATTGTTGGACTCATTTACGAGGACGTAAAGTCGAATGATTTCTGAGCCACGTGACTAAATCGCACACTGTTGTGCACTAAAGCCGCACTGACGCTTTTCTTTAGGTAACGATCTCACATTTGTGCTGGTTTTGCGTTTCAAAATTGTATTGAAAACAGTTTTCACTATGTACTCTTACCTTTTCTGAACATAATGAAGACTTAAATTAAAAAGTTTATAAAACCCCGACTCACAGGATACTAAATTTCAAATCTATCATACCAGTAGAATTGCTCACATTCATAAAAAAAACTAGAAAAGAGCTGATGATCTGTAAACGGCTGAACAGATTTCCTTGAATCATAGCTAAAAACACTCTCGATCAAGTCAGTTTTCAAACATAAGAAACCGCATCAAAATCGGTTCATTCGTTTAGGAGCTACGATGCCACAGACACACAGCTACACAAATACACAGTTATACAGACAGACACGTCAAAATTATAACACCCTTCTCTTTGCGTCGAAGGTTAAAAACAATTATGTAATTGAACACTGTTATGCATCACAAGACTATGTCCCAATTGCTACATGTGTACAAAATATTCTTCAGCTTTGGATCAGTTCTACAAAAAAAATATTTCAGTCGTATGTCCTGTTGTTATAAATATTCACTTTTTAGGGCTAAAATATATTTTTTTTGCGAGACTGTTTCCAATCTGGAAAGGTTTTAATCAAAGAAAAATTTTGGAATAATTACATCGCAGCAAATGGTGTATCGCAGAAAACCAGATACACACAAACAGACCAATAAACATCATGTTTGGATATTTACTTGTCAGTTTGTCTGTGTGTACACCCTGGATTTCTGCAACATACCATTTATTGCAATGTTGTCCGTCCAAAATTTCTCTCTCATTAGTAACTTGCTCCCATTGTAAGAATAGTTTAAAATTAACTGAAGAAGTTTTAGCGTGTTTAGTAATAAATTACAACTGGCGCGTAGCATACTGATGTACAATACCATTCATACCTGTTATTTTTTTTTTAATAAATTGTCTTTAATCTGATGATTGGTTAAGGTTAGGGTAATATAAATAAGCAATTAAAGGACACACTTCATGCACACTTTAAGGAAGCATTTACCTGTGTCACAAGTTGAATTATGCTTGCGAAGTCACCTCCCCTTATTCCGTCATTGGTGTCAACTGTACGACTGTTCCAGTCGGCCAATTTTGCCAGCATCTCCATCGTTCTCACTCTAAAAAATAGTTTGTAAATTTTCCACACGTGCATATACGAGCGCTAAGAAAGTAGGTATGTTAAGAGTTGTTTCCCAGACATGCATGGTAGCACTCCTAAACTTTTTATAAAACAGTCAAATGTATACTGAAGTTACTAGACTTGTGTTGTAACAAGTGTAACAGTTTGCAAATTTACAAGACGGAATTATGGTAACAGTCCCATGCTGTGTTTAGGTTAATTGCTTCCTAAACATTTTAGGAAGTTTTTTTACAGTGCTGTTTCTGAGTTCAGGAGGTAATGCTGCAACATTCCATAAGATTAACATTTTTCCGTTCTAGGAATAAAACTGCAACAAACTGATTTTTTTTTTGTTTTTTGTTTTGTTTTTAGAATATTAATTTTCCTCAATATGCACACAAAACTATAATGTAGGTGAGTACCATTGCATACTAAGCCAGTTAAGTGAATACGCTTTAAAAGGATTTGGTAATTCATGTGCATTTTATTTGTTAAGCAGTGATACAATGCATTTTTTATTTACCAACACTTTTACAGCTGCGTTATGTGTATTTTAATTTTTTTTTTTAATAATTTTTAAACTAAGCGCTCTAGAACATAACTTTACGGCAATTACGAAAAGAAAAGTATAAATAAACGTGGTTCATCCGTATAATGTCTAAGGAGCTGCACGCTAGAAATCACTTGAGTTATATGAAACCAAATTTGAAATTATTTTCCTTGCGAGATTGTGAAATAAATGTAAAATTATTTTTAAAAAAATGTTAATATCATGCATCGTTTCTAGACAACTGGTATACAGGTTACATTAGTAATATAATTATCTGAAGATTACGTAAAGCTATTACTTTTATTTTCTCTCTCAATGATTATGACATACAATGACACACTTGTTCTGTAGCGGCCGTTCCAAATCTGTGCATGAACTTCTAAAACCCGTAGAAACGGCTCTTGAATGCAGTTGCAACTATCAGTGTTGCCATCTTCAAGTTTTTTAACCACACAGACCAAACTACCAGGCTAAATGCGCAGGTTAACCATTTTTCTGTTTTTCACGCACTGGCCATAAGTCAGATAGATAGAAGGGTTTTAACAGTCATTACAAACCTCAAGGCAAACAATGTATCCAGCTGATGGCTTGTAACGTAATTATTCCTATATTTTTCAGTAACGTTACACGTCAGGCTTTTCTTTTTTAACGGTATGCTTTTGAGAACTAAAGATGGTGGTGCACACATTAACTGTAAATAAGTGGAAAATGGCCACAATAAGGTTTTTAAAAAATCCAGTTGTTGAGACCTTTGGTACGGTTCTGTAATAAAGGCAGATTTTCAAGAACTAAGAGACAACCCAAATAATGACATTTTTTCGAGCTGTTGGTTATTTTTTCCGTTATGGTTCTGTAGAGTGTCAAACCCTCGAAAAGTTAATTTGTCTTGTTTTTTATTGTTTCTGTGAAATTCAATGAGATAACTTCGGGATCATGATATAAAAATAGTATTATAAAATTAAAATTTATGGACATGAATATAACTTACTAATGGTACACTGGGTTTTTTTATTTATATTTTCCCATAAACACCTGTAATGACTTTTGTATTAATAGTTTGAATGAAAGATTCTGGAAGATTGTCACTTCGCACTTTGCACACAAATTCTGCACCAACTCAACTCTTTTAGAAGACTAATTCCAGCTGTCTGTCGTTCTTTTATCAGAATGAGTGATGACGTTATTTTTCGGCATTCATTCCCCTTTATCTCATTTAATTACAAACCATTACGAATGAAAATCCTTCAAGGCGAATACTTGACGTTGTTAATGTATTTTGCCAAACGGCTTAATTTTAATGTGACAACATTTTTATACCTCTTATAGAAAACTATGGAAGGGTGGTAGCGATAGTTGAATATTACAAAAGTTTACGTATTAAAGAATTACAATACATGTTAAGAAAATAGATGTTTCTCTCGCGTTTTAAAATTTGTGTTAGAAGAACCCTGATATTTAGTATCAACACGTCAGTTTAATGACACTGCTTAATTAAACTGCCATTAAATTATTCCTGCTAGGTAAAATGTTATTAATGCGTGCCTAAAAATACATCAATTTTGGTAGTTTTCAATTTATGGGCATTTGTGGATGGAAAACCGAAAATTGTTAAACTGCCATTGTTACTTTTAGAGTAGCCTTTGTGGTTATCAGCTTGCGGTTACGTGTCCGGACAACAAAATTAATAGTGGTGAGTGGTGATACAAGGGGAGCATGGAGCAGTACCGGAATAAAAGGGCAGAGGAAACGGGATATCCCCGAGAAAACCCGCCAACCAGCGGCATCGTGCGGCACGATTCCCACATGCGAATATCCGGGGACCTACTCCGCTGGGAATCGAACCCGGATCGCCTTGATGGGAGGCGAGAGGTCTGACCCCCCTCAACCACCTCGACCCATATATATATATATATATATATATATATATATATATATATATATATATATATATATATATGTGTGTGTGTGTGTGTGTGTGTGTGTGTCTGTGTGTGTGTGTAAGTCCTAACGTCTTTGAATGTTTATTGCAATGATACGGAATAACGCACTGTACTACTGTGGTCATACGCGATTGCAGTTTTATGTTGTCCCAGAAATCTTGGTATGAGACGAAGAATAAACAAACAAAGAAATGAGAAAGCAAGCCTTGTTTGGCTGCAGCCTACACATCCGTGACAACCAAACCAACACAAGACATGAAAGATCCCATTAGGAATTAGTCAACACCAAATAAAGAACAAAGATAAAATGAACATCCAAACAAGAAAAGTGTATACTAATTCCTGAGGGATATTTCATGATCTGTTGTTTTGATTTATGGATGTGCTGGCTGCAGTCAAACCTTAGAGCATAGATAACAACTAGAGAGCTGATTGCCTATCCCTTTCCATGCTGTGAAGTGATTCCTAGATCTAATCAGCTGTTGATGTACACCGAGCGAAACAGGTTTCATAATTATTACTACATAGCAGTGAGCATATTGTATTTAAATATAACTCACATTTAAAGAAGCATATGCAGGATGATTCGCTGTCACATATTACCAGCATCCATCTATTCTCGTTCATTTTTGTGTAAAATAAGAATTTGTTTACATGTTCTGTTTACATTGTCTTGGCATTTTCGTTTTCCAGTAATTTGAAGAATGAATAAAAATAAATGTGTTGTGTATTGATTGTAAAAGATCCAATAGTCAATAAATCTCATTTCTCACGGTTTTGTAGCAGTTTTCATATATTTTGCCTATCGCTAGATGTAGGTTTCACAACAAAGGCACCAAGCTATCTCTAGTTATCCATGCTCTAAGAGTCAAACTAAACTTGTTTTCTCTCTCTTTTTTTTTTTTCGTTTGTTTATTTATTTGTCTCATACTAAGAATTCTGGAACGACAAAATTGGAATGGCGTATGTCAACAACAGTACAGAACGTTATTTGAATTCCTGCAAACAATGTTCTCCTCTTCTTAGTGTAGAAAATGGTTTCTGTCGAAAAGAGATATATTGAAAAGTGGCTGAGCTTCATATAATTTAGCACAACAATCTCTTGGTATGCTCGCACCAGGGCTCTCATATAGGCAGCTTAAGGTTGTTCACGTGGCAAATGTTCATAATTTTATATTTGCACGACATAGTGTTCGTTTTATAGACCTTAATTGTGACTATATTTTCAACTTGCAAAATTTTTTTAGCTCTCACAGTTTTTCCATAGCAGCATGCCAAAGTTAGAATTCGCAAGTTACGGGAACGTAGTAGTAACAAAAACCACACACAAACGTACTTAATTACCATAAATTAAGTAAATTGTCACCATTTTCAGACTTTTTAAAAAAAAGTACAAAGTAATCTCATTGTGTGTTTTTAAATATTTAAGCACATTCCGCGTAATATCTAATTTCAGTATAAATTATTTAATTCTAGTATGACACTTGGTTTTGGTTATTACTATGTTCCTGTAACTTGCAAATTTTGACTTTGTCGTGTCTATGAGAGTTCAAAAAGGGGAAAATTTAGTCACAAGTATAGTCTACAAAGCGATCACTACGCCGTGCAAATACAAAAATACGAATTTCTTCCACGTGAACTCCCTTAAACGATTATTAATGATCTAACCATTGAGTATTCTTCGGCTATGTTGCACTCATATCCATTCAAATATTGACCCTTTAACTAACATTTTGCCTGCTATGATTTTTTTCGAAAAACTATTTTATATCTTGCACATTTTGCTAATTCCCAAGGTGGTGTTATAAGTAGGTATCTAAATTCTGTGCAGTGTAAAACAATATCTGAGACATATCCCAGAGCTTTAATGCATTATACAACAATTATGGTACATAATTATGAGAAATTAAATTTTGTATATCTAATATAATAGTTTAACCATAAAAAACTGCTGGTTTTTAAAAATAGATTTTTTTTTTTCCAATTTAGTAAACGAGACTAAGACAGAAAAAGTACTCATGATAGCACTACGTAAATACAGAAAGTCTGTGTCTAATCCCGCAAAACACTGCAAAGATTATCAAGAAATGTGGTGCAGAGAAGTTATTTGTACGCAATGTTTACATGAATTCAATTTTAAAAAAGAAAACGAATAACTGTTATATAATTATTTCTGCCAGTATGCGAGGATGATATGATTCCTAACAACGTTTGCTCACCTTATATGTCCGCCATTGTAACGTCTCCAGTTTCATTAAAAAAAAGTTTATGTGAGTCCCGGGAGAGGTTTTATTCATTTATTTGTTATTGTTGTCGATAAGTGCCTGGTTTGAATGATTTCACTGTCGACTGTGCAATAGTAAAACATTTCTTCATTATTATTTGCATTAAAAGGGAGGGGCGCTCCCTGCAAAATTTTAATTGTTTTAATAATTATTTTACTTGTAAAATACTTTGTTTTATATACATATATTGTGACTATTTTAAACAGTAAACAATTTTCTAGCTTTCATAGTTTTTGTATAATGGCATGTCAAACCAAAATTTGCATGAAACGGTTTTATACAAGAAACGAAAACCAACCGACATACAGATAAGGAATAGTTACCACTGTAGAACAGTGTTGTGGGCTACGTATAGACGTAAATAAAAAAACTACATTTTATATTTTTTGTATTTTTAAAATTTTGTAGAATTTCAAATAAAAAATTGTAGATTTTCTGTATTTTTTCGATACAAAAAATTTCAATGCAGTTTTTTTATACATGTCTAGTTGTAGACCTTAACATTTTCCATTGGTGTGAATTATTTCGTTTTCTGTAAGTCAGTTGTGCAAATTTTGGTTTTGACATTCCATTATTAAAAAACTATGAAAGATATAAAATTTTCATTACTGTAAAAATAATCAAAATTTATGTCTACAAAACAAACAATATATCGTTTAAATATATTAATTATTAAAATACCGTAAACTGGGGCTACTTTGGCCCATTTTGGGGGAACTTTGTCCCACTCAAAATATTAGTTTTGGAGTAATTTAGTTAATATACAGATAATCAAAGCCTGGTGCTTAAAAAAACACATTAAATCTAGTCAGATACAGTTTGAAACGTTCTTCAATCAACGACATAACAACTGAAATTTTGAGTGGGACAAAGTTAACCCCCCTCCCCCCCCCCAGGATCAATGTAATAAAACTTTTTCATGAACTCCCCCCTTCGCTTTTATGAACGTTTGCTCTTTAGTTTTGTTGGAGACTTTTTGTCTTGTTATTAAGTGTCTTGTTAACCTTCGTGAACTTAACTCGTGTCGTAATGTAAGCAATCATTCATTCAGGGCACACGTTATCTAGCGCTTAATCCTACATCGGCTTACGGTGAAGCCTTTTAACAACGCCGTGACGTATGGAGCGTTTTTTAATGGTAAGCTTTGTCTGATTAGTTGGATTGGCGCTTACCTACAGTTACCCATATGTCATCGACATGTTATCACTGTCTAACAAGTCTAGTATTAAAGATGATTTAATATACAACGGTACATGGTCCAATATCTCCCTCAACATGTCACACAGTTAAGTCTACAAGTGAGGAATTATAATTTCTCCCAACTTGAAATTTTTTTGCAAAATGTTTGTTCCTCCTCAGTCTAGTTTCATTTGAGAGATACCTGGATCAAAACCAGGAACGTATTATTTTTAAGACGCCGACATCGCTGATGAAAATTAGTTATAATTTTGTGTTCAGTGTTTTTATTTAAAATGTTCTTAATAGCCCTTGAGGTGACTACCCTTAAACATATTACTGCAAATGTATGTAAACGTTTTGCTTACCTTTACAAAAAGTTGTAGTCTACTTCACAATATTAATAATATGCAGAAAACAGAAGAATATAGCTGATTCCGGGATAAATTATCGACTGTCAGTCATATTATTCAGCGTGCAAATACGTATAGCGTACCGAAAACCGATTTATAACTATTGTAGAACCGACTTTATTAAGGTTTGTTTGCTTAAATCCCAATTGCAAATTTTAAATAACTTGCCTTAAAACAAATTATATGAATAATTTTATTCAAAGTGTTTTGCATAAGCAGAATAATCCCAAAAATAATTGTCGGAAATCAATTTTTAACAATTGTCTTTAGAAATATATATGGTTGGAATTTCAGTAATATACCCGACATTACATTCCGCTTCCAGTTTAAGTGTACGCAAATCACGCAAAAGTTGTAACTCATTTGTTTTCCGACCCAAAAGTTGTCCTCTCCGAATGCAAACTGAGACACATTTCACTATGTGTCAAGACCTGCATTTGTTGTCACCATTTGCCACTGACAGCTGATTAAAACAAGACTAACCAGGGAATAATTTCTCACCAACTTCTTCATAGCCTACATTATTTCGTGCGTGTAATGGAACTGTGAATCCACGTCGTCATTACCAAAAACCCTTCCCTTTAACACCGAACTAGAAGATATAATACATCACAACACTCAAGTAGTAAACGTACTTCGTAGTTGGAAGCGATGCACAAATAACAAAGTTTAACTACTGCAAGATATCTTTCTACACCAAGAACACGTGCTAGCCCATTAGTCACAGGGCTCAGCCAATCATCGAGCAGCACTTCAAGAATTGTTTTCACTCTTTTGCAACAAGAGCAACAGTAAACTAAGAATATTCTTAACATTTAGGTACCAATGGACGACTTGAAGTACACGCCCCCTGACGTCACCACAGGGGAAAAGTACTGTGGAAAACTAAGCTTGTTTACAAACATGCTGATTTGTTAGTTGGTGATGGCAGAAACTAAACATTTTGTGCACTCATAGACCTGCACGCAAGTGTAAAAAATATTAGTTTCATTTCATGATTAAGATACGCAAATGCGTAAGCTCAATGTTTATCTGAAAAAGCGGCAAATTCAAAACAATTAATACATTTTCTTTACATATATATCATCCTGTATACGTGAAGCCAAACGCATGTATCCCACACCTGACTGGAGCTCCGACTCATTTCAAGACGTCCATTAATTCGTGTACTAACAAACCAGGCCTGTTTCTTGAAGTTCATTAAGTTCACAGTCTGCTAAAAAATTTTTTTAAATTGAAAATAGTGTGTTTAAGGGCGTTAACCATGTATATATAGAGTGAGCGTTACCGTTTTCGACAGTATCTTTTCAGAGCAACGGAATTTTTCATCTGTATTTGTTAGTTAAGCGGAAAGGTTTGTATTAACAAATTACAGAAAGAAAATTTGGCCGTTGGGAGAAAAATTGCAGGACCATACGAAGTACACACGTTGTTATACGTGTTTTAGTATATATAAATGGATTTTCTGTAGTTCTGATGTATTGTTGGGCGTCGAGTAGCTTGTAACAAAAGCATCGATAGCACCAACTTCTATAAAAAAATGTTCATTTAGAGCATAGTTACATTCCTATTGAAAGGCTATTTAGATATTCGTTTATAAGAAATTTGTGTAGTTAATATGCATAACGTTTCAGTGGTAACAACTACCCTATTATGGAATTGATCATAGGCCAAATTTATACTGTATGGATAAATTGAAATGTAAAAATAATCGTATGAACATAGAATGTATGTAGAAGTATAGACTTATTGCATTTTACCTTGTAAGAATTTTTTAAAGAACACCTGTTGTTATGTCCTGAGGGAATTAAGAACGCTTTATGTCAATGTGCATTAAATTTTAGTTCATCCAGTTTTTTAAATAAATTCAGATAGTAATTGTTTAACATCCATGAAATTGTCTTATATCCTCGTATGTTTTAGTATCTTTTTCGATTTTGCAAAATAATTGTTGTCTTGTACAGATCACAGTGAACGTAAAAAAAATTATGAAAGCCTGTAGTACATAATAATTTAAAAAATTTATGTACTTATAATACAAAAACTGTTAAAAAATTTGAGACCTTGGTTATGTTGATAAGACGAGTGAGTGAGAGATTTCGGTCAGCGCTTAACATCGAGGTCTTTAGTGCTGGTGAAGGGTGACATGAGGTGAGAATGGAGCAGCGTCGGAATGAAAGGGCGGGGGAAACGGGAGATCCCCGAGAAAACCTACCGACCAACAGCATCGTCCCACACGATTCCCACATGCGAAAATCCGGGGACCGACCCCGCCAGGAATCGAACCCGAATCGCCTTGGTGGAAGGCGAATGTTGGTAAGACGAAAAGACGACTCTGTATGCATTATTCAGAAAGATAAACGGATAGGCTATTTAAACTAAAGAAGTTCGCTGTTCATACGTCTCGTTTTTACAACATACGGTTGATTTAATAATTATTTCGTATATTGACGAATGTGTATTATATTTTTAGTTGAGTAACATTTTGATGTGCAATAAATTCGACGTGTTATCTGTACATCAAAGCAGAGAAACAAAATTTTCAATTGCGATAAACAGTTACAGGCATTTCACAGCGAAGTAAAACAGACCAAGTGTGTTTTAAGAAGAGCTTGAGAATAAACATTTATATTCAAACGTGAATTTGAGAGGCAGAATTATTATTTACGGTTTTTTAATAACATGGAAACGGAACATTGCTATTTTATGTTTTGTTCATTTATAAAGTGATCGTTAAGATGTAGAAGAAATGAAGTATGTGTTCAGACTGAGAACAGTTCAGATAAAGTTAAGTTACTCCTTACTTGGGACAACATGCGATAACTACGCTAATCTCGAAGTTACCGATGTTTCGCAACCGAAGGATCAACGGCGCCGCGTTGCCCTGGTTTCTGCAATAAATCTCTCATAACAGATAAAAACTGCACATGAAAACAAAACAAAAAATAGGATCTGGTTCATACGATGCAACAAGCTTGTCATTCACGTCGTATCGGCGAATATCTGTACAAATGCCCTCTGCCGTTGGGAAACCTCGCAATAATTACATGTTTACAGCCGAACAAAATAACTTTTCAACCAACCCAAATTATAATAAAATGAATTTTAAAATCTAAATGCATATTTCCACGCATATTAAATCCTAGGGTTATTGCACTTTATTATGATCTAATTATAACTGTAGGGTATTCCTTTGTTCTTTTTGTGACAGTTATCGTTAGAATGGCCAAGAGTCAAGAGAATATGGTTTATCTTGCTGTTGGAGGCAAGTTCGCCTCTTACTTCATTCTAAAGCAGCATGAAGACATTTTTATTTTCAGTTTACCTCTAGTTTTTCTCACAACTACTTAAAATGAACAAATCAACATTCATAAGCCTAGTTATGTATTTGTAATAACGGACTGTAATAATATCTTTATGGCATCACATAAAAATTCAAAGTCATCTTCCCACGACGAATATCACTTTATACAAGATGTTTCAGAAATGCTTTTACAAACTTGGAGGATGGGTTACTTACACCCAAACAAGAAAAAAACCCAATAAACGTAGGTCGGGAAATCCGTAGTTTTTGAGTTATTAATGAAAATTTAGTTCAATGTATTGCAAAGTGACAGGTAGTAATGTTGTTAGATAATTGTATAGGTCATTCGGGATAAATTGAGCAGTAAAAAATTAACCTTTGAAAAATATCACTAGCAATTATTGCACATAATTCAACATTAACTATAGTTGCTTTACTGCTTCTATGGTTGGCAGCGAAATTACGCAATATAGTCTCGTAAGTTTTCCTATTTAAGTACAACAATACTGAAACAAAACAACCGAAATTAACAAAATTGTATTTTATGTTACTAATATACTTTTTTTTACCAAACTGTATCTATTCATATCGACTGCACAATTTATCTTACTCGCGGAAACATCAAGTGACATGTCCAGAGAGGTTAGATAAGTCCCTTCGTTAGCCGTTACGCGCGGAAAGATACAAATTCGCTGAAAATTGAACTATATCATGGCTTTTTTGAGTGCTCACTTTATCCCGAACCACGTATACGATGTTATGGATATAAGTATGCTGGTGTCTTCATTTGTATCATCTTTGGCGGATGTGGTAGTATTTGACAGGATGCGACAGTGCGTGTTGCAACGTGTGCATGTGTGTGAGGAAGCAAGAGATGTCATTTCCAACATTTATCGTGAGTTTCTGAATTTTGGACAATTTCACCTGTACTTAAGGGTTTAAAATATATAGGAGGATTAATTAGGAACACTTCTTATTTTTAACGGTTTTATAATTAAATTTAAAAAAATCTGAAAAATTTTATTTTATGTATTTGCTCAAACTTAATTCTGTAGAAAAAATCGATTCGATATCTTAACTGGTTTGAACGTTATTAAGTATTTATTTAGAAAAGATTTCGTTTTTTTAAATTCCCGCAATTGAAGAGTTTCGAAAAATTCTGAAATTCATTAATATGTAGTTACGTAAGCTTAATTCTGAAGTTTAAAACACTTCGATATCTTGATGGGTTTAGGAGCTATCAAGGATTGGTTAAAAACAATTGTCCCCCTTTTTCGTTTCATTAATAGTGCGTGGTAGATAAACAAACGCTGAAAACATCAATTGATTTCTACGCTGTTTTTTTCGAAGCCAATAAGGATAAAATACTCAATAACAATCCTAGATAATGGTATTTGCCAACTTTATGAGTAAATATTTACCCAGAATTACTAATTCGTTACGCGTGATCTCTTGCGCCGCAGTTAAATACATGAGGTTCCGGCGTCAGAGATAGTGCCTCAGAAGTTCGTAACAATGGAAACAATTTTATTTAAAACGTTGGCTAAAACTATTGTCTAGGATTGCTATTGTTTAGTTTTCGCAAATTGGCTTCAAGAATCCTACAGTTATGGATTAATTCTTTTAGCGTTGAATTATGTACCACACCCTCTTAAGGGCCGTGTACAGCAGGGTATATACACCACGTATGATGTACGGTAACAGGCAAGCGATAAGAGCTAGAGCGGCTCGTGTGTCAACAACTGTATCGCCTTTATGCGCTGGGCGCCAAAACGACGTGCTGTTGTTTTGTTTGTAGGTTTCTTTCTATTATACTTTAAGCGGTAAACCTACTTATTTATTTACGTAAAGTGCGTAGTAATGTCTAGTGCGTGTTTCTCTATTTTTGTTTTACGATTCCGGTTAGTATTTTTACGTGACAGCAGTCTGAAAAAAAGCCGTTTTTAGTCATTTTGGGGTGTCCCAAAACCATGTTCCAAAGCATGGTGTATAGAACACTAAAATATAGAAGCGTAGTTTTAAACGTGATTAATTTCGTAGATAAAGATATCGAACACGTTCAGTAGTATTGCCTTAAAAAAACTTTCTCCTAACACGCTGCAACAGTTTTCATCCTGCTGTACAGGACTCTTAAATTTCAACTTTCGAAAAATCCCATCCTAGTGGGTGGCTACAGCGAAAGGGGAAGTCACCCTCAAAATGCCATGTCTCTAGGTCCAGCGGTTTGGAGTTTGCGGTGATAAGTGAGAGAGTGTGGTACTTCATTTTAAATTTAGAGAACATTTTTATACAGATCGTAGAGTGTTACATGAACGATATGCCCATTCGCCATTGTTTATTATATGTTAAAAGTGGACAGCTGTAAGTAAAGAACAGCGTAAGCACAATATCCCCGTTCTAGTACACTATTGTCGGCACCACATTTGACAGCGTTAACTTCAGTGCGCCTGACAAACTCTTCGATGCAACCTACTCGACACGCCCCCTCGACGCCTGCTTCAATGTAGAACGCAACCCTTCCACTCTTTACCAGAACAGCATAGAAAATCTGTGTTCATTCAAAAATTCAAAAGATTGTTTAATATTGTTCTAACTTGTAAATTTTTGAAACTAGAGGCTGAGCTACAGTATATGCCTCCAGTAATAACTAGTAAGAACTAAATTGTTTAGACGTCATGTTAAGCCATGAAGTGGAATTTTGCATACATCGAAACATATGTTAGCATATATTTCATGACACAAAACAATTGAGGTAAGGAATACGGCAGTTATACAGATTCCGAAAAATATTAATTTATTGAACTACTGAATTACTGAAAACAATATCATCAACCATTTTCAAGCAGTTAAACTACATACGTTAATAACTTTGTTGAAAACGCACACTATTAGTAGATTTAGGCTATAGCCAGTGTGAATAGGGTTTAAGGTTGAGACAACACTTTGCTGAGACAACGCAGCTGTGAAACCTCTGCGGTTTAGCAGCCCATCGTCTACACAAACCTGGCTGAAGTTATCGCATGTATAACCTCGCTTGCATTCATAGTTAAATTACTGCTGAGTGTGTCGAGTGTCAAAATTTTAATCAATGGCTATTAATAGTGATGTTCTAAAATCATATTGCAATTTACGCTGCATTAAGTGTGTATATATACACACACACACACTCTTTTTACTATCATTTTCGGTATTTTCCAATAATTTTTGCTCATGTTAGATAATTCTTACTAAATTTCGATCGTCTTAGATTAGTTTTTTTTTCGGTAATTTTCGATTGTATAAAACATTTTCGAATGTTTTCAAACATTAACGATTAATTTAGAGCATTTTCAATCACTTATGCAGGTGTTCTATTACTTTTGAAGGTTTATGACTATTTTCGAACATATCAACTTTTCGAAAAGTTTTGATAAATTTTAAACAATTTAAAACGTTCTCGAACGCTTTCAATCATGTTTTGTCACTAGTTAGATCACGTTGCATTTTGCAATAGTTTATTTTTATTTCTAAAACTTTGCATCCTACGATAAAATATAAATTTTCCTACTTATTTACAAAAGCGAATGTTTGCAATATCTCTCTTCATGCTGCATTAAAGATAATAGTGTTTCACCTTATCGGTCATTCTTTCCCTTATTAAATAACCCAGTGTTTGCAACAAAATGTTTGAAACTTTCCTCTTTAAAAAAAAACTCAGTTTTGGCAACAAAATGCTTGAACCATTCTCCGTTTTAAAAAAAACCCAGTGTTGGCAACAAAACATTTAAAACTTTCCTCTTAAAAAAACAGTGTTGGCAACAAAATGCCAGAAACTTTCTCCTATTGAAAAACTTAACGTTTGCAATCCCTATCTACATGTTACATTAACAGAAATACGAAGGTTGCTTTGTTTGAACCACGATATGCTGTCAAAAAAACCTGGAATAAGTTGTAAAGTTCTTATACTGCCAAAAGATATGTAGCTACATCTTCCAGATATCTTTCAACATAGTCACCAGCAGATTGAGAGACTTGTACCAGTGCACCAAGCTATCCAATGCCCTCTGCAAAGAAAGTTGCAGCTTGCCTATTGGTCCACGTTGTCACAGTGTCCCGCAGTCCGCCATTGCTGTTGAATTGTCGTCCTCCCTGCCACTTTATTAATGTCGGGGGAAAGGTGGAAGTCACACGGTGCCAAATATGGGCTGTAAATAGGGAGATAAAACACTTCCCATTGGAAACTTGCCGGTAGTTGTTGGATCATGGCGGCACTATGCGGTCGGTTGCTATCGCTCCGTGGGCAACCCATGAAGTAACAAAAGTGCAATTACAAGATTTGATGCACATTGAACGCGTACCACGCCCAACATTTTTATAAACGAGCCAAGTTTAACAGGCAGGCGGCAACTTTCTTCGCAGAAGATATTGGAAAGCTGGTGCCCTGGTACAAGAGTTTCATTCAGTCTGCGTGGCGATTATGTTGAAACGTAGCTGCAAGACATACGTTATCTCTAAACAGTACAAGCATTTCATAATTCATTCCTGTTTATTTTACTGCTTATCCGAGCTTACAAAAATAACCCTGGTAGATTTCCATAGAAATTTAGACATTTACAAGAAACCTAATTTCGAACAACCAAATTCGGGTGGTCGCAACAGCCAGGCACCTGCATATTGTAGAACAAATCTGTGGTGTTCGGGTAAAGGGGTATAACTCGAAATACGACAAAATTGTGTTCAATATGAGAGCACGTTAAACGTGTTACTTGCTACGGCTGGGTAAAAGGCTATAACTCTAATGGTTATGAGAAGGTATAAAATTAAATGGGGATGTTTGTATGTTCCATTACACGTAGTAGGTCTTCCAACTTTCTTTTTAGATTTTCTCGAAACACGATTTTTTACTCATCCCACTTTATCCAAAACATCACAGAAATTTGGTGTAAATTTTAGTTTTTTTTTTTTTTTTTCAAATATCTCTAAAATCCTAAGACAAGATACTTGAAATTTTCCCTTTTAAAAAATCGCAATGTCCTTTTTACAATGTTGTATGAAAGAAAATAACAATTCATATAACTCCGATCAATTTTTCATAAAGCACACATTCGAAAAAAATCTATGTCTTCCTCTGCGCTCGCCTGCCTGCCACTTTTTTGAACAAAGTGTACGTTTTTTTTTTGCAAATATCTCAAAAACAATGCATCCTATGACAAAATCCTTTAAACATTCTCTCTTTTAAAAAATTCGAATGTTTGTTATACATTTTATATGCTGTTAAAGAAAATAGTGATCCATTCCAGACAGCAGAAATAACTTGCTACAAGCTTGTAGCAAGCTTGCCAGTGCAAGCCAGTAACCTTGCAGCAAGCGTGAAATAGCAAGCCAATAAACTTGTTACAAGCCTGCTGCAAGTTGCCTAGTTTACACATTTTTAACTTGCTGCAAGCTTGATTTGTAAGCTTGCTGCAAACTAGATTTGCATGCTTCCTGCAAGCTTGATATGCAAGACTGCTGCAAGCTTAATTTTCAAGCCTGCAGAATTAATCAAAATTTTATAATCTGCAATATTTTCACTATCATTCAAATTTACATCGATACAATGATTGTTCATCGATTAGTGATGTTAATTACTTGACATCAAATTTCGGCTCCTGTGCCAAGATTCGAACCACTGATCCTTGGCTTCAAAGCAGGCATGCTAACCACTGGACTATTGCAAATACTTAATAGGTGTAGTAGTGTGATTCGGTTGTAAGAGAACGAGATTTGTTGTGGAAATGCTGATGTTTGTGAATTTACTAACAATAGTAAGGATATCAGTTTACTTGCAGTTATTCGTAATATCGTAATAGTTGTATTTGTTAGCATATGAAACAATGTTGCTTTTTAAAGTGCTTGTCCATTTACAAAGTTAAGTTTAAATCAAGTTTGATCAGCTCGTGGTTGATGAGGGTCGCAGATCTATCGCACATGTGGCGATGCCCCTCTTTATCCTCTGCATGTCTCCAATGTGAAGGTAGAAGCTGTTAAGTTGCTGGTTGGGGGTCTAGCTCCCTAAGGGCCAAAAAGTGGCCATGGTCGAAATAAAGCATAACACGTAAATATGTTTACTGTGATTTATTACGGTTACTCAATACTGAACAAATAAGAACTGCATCACGTGCAGAAAAGCTGACGCCACTCACAAAGCCTGTGGGTGGTTAAAGCAGAAAAGTGCACGAACTACGTGACTATGGAAAACACGTTAGTTGTCAAAGTTATGTCCCTGGGTGGAATGAGCTTGCAGGGTTGAGAGGGCATTCCTGGACGAAAAACGACTGAATTAAGTACCGGTAAAATATGTTACTATTGAAGCTACACCGTGGTTATGAACAAAGGCGATAGTCCAGGAGCTGCACGTGCATGGCCTTTCTCTCTACGTGCCACGAACGAGACTGACTTCGTGATGGCGCCCACCCTCGCTCGAGGCCAGGGGTGCAATCCAAAATGACATCTGATCAGCACTTTTGCATGTTAGGCAGGAAAGTTAAGTACAAAAACTCTTGGAAAATCATACAAAACATACATAAACCCTTTTGGTCATTGACGTACGTATGGTTCCTGAAAACAGAACATAATTGCAAGTAAAGGTGAATTATTTATTATTGCCTTCCGCTCCGGGTAGCTTGTAAAAACTGTCTCTCAAAGACTGAGCTGGTATGTATTGCTATGAAATAGCGTGTGAACACTTCTACACTAAAAAAGACAACACTAATTAAAACTTTGAGAAAATACACTTGACGCACTTTGGGCTGGCTTCACGTCTGTTATGTTGGCACTCTGGGCCATGCTCCGTGGTTTAGATTCGTTTAGAATTTTAAATAATAGGATTTTAGGACTGTTGTGGTACTTACGTTTTAGCCAATAAAAATATCGGAAAATTACAAGGATTTCAATGGAACACTCGGATTTGTTCACTCACCCCTGCACTGCGAGTTGGATAACACGTGGTTCGGTATTTGCACATGTCGTGATCAGTGACGTCGCAATGCCCGATGAAACGACCAGTGTCATCTGCTCTTATGGGGTTGCTCTACATTTTGGTGGTGGTGTTTGGTTGATTCAGTCCCTTGATAAATGTTCCGTGTATTTTGCTGGTGATTGGCCGGATCTACATAAATGTAGCCTGCTCAGTTGACCTTATCACTCGCGTGACGTCCTAGGGTGCATTCCGAAATCCGAAGGGTCGCTGACGATGCTGGCTGTGCTGCTGTCATCGCTGGCGTGCGTGCATGCAAACGGTAAGGAACGTGTGGCGTTAGGTACCTACACATCATTAGTTACAATCATATTAGGTTCTGACGAACTGTATTCCTTACAACTGTTCATCAGTGATACCTAAGCATTTTTTCTTTACCTCCATTAAAAGTAATTTTTCTATTACTAGTTCAATTCTGGACGAAGTTTTGAATGTTTACAACATGAAAATTCGATTTATCAAATATATCGATGTAGGCCTACCGTAAAATGGGGTGAATAGGATCATTGGTGTGAACTGGATCAAAATATGTAGAATACATAGGCGCAACTAGAACGGACATTTTGGAAGGGCACAATTTTGTTAATACTGTTATATTCAAGCTCCCCCTACCTGTAATCAGTAATGTAGTCAGAATTTATGAATTTCAGGCGGGGAAGGATGGCTATTCTGCGAATATTATAAAGGATCACCCACCACATCTTCAAGCGGGGGGTCCGGGGGTCCTCCCCCGGGAAAATTTCGGATTTCAAGGTGCAAAATAGTGCTATTTTAGCAGTTTTCATTGCTAAACATCACTGGTAATTCAATATTGAATTAATTGTAATTTTTAAGACCTTGGTTGGTTATTTATTTGGGGGGGGCCTGTGCCCTAGTGCCCCCCCTCTTAGTTAAGCCTATGGTAGAATACAATTATCACTGCGAAATATGATTTAGATACCTATTTTTCCCTTGATTAATACGTTAATGTTGGTTACAAGTACATAGTTTTGTTGAAACGTTACTTTTAAAAAGGAAAGTTGTAAGTGAAAACTTTGTTTTACATTTTGATCCTATTCACCTCGCGGTGATTCTATTCACACCGTTTTACGGCAATTCAGTAAGGATGAGTAATAGGACCAAATTTAGGAAGATATTTTGTTTTTAAAATTTAGTAAACTTTTAGTTTATTACGTTTGTCACCCTGCTTTACTCTTCATGTTTAGAAATTTTCGTCAATCTTTGAGCATTGTATATGCTCTTCAGGTTATGTTTGTGAAGTTATGAATTAATATCGTATCAAATTATATGATACGGATTGTTTACTGGAAAAAATGCTATACTGAATAAATTTGAGCTTTCAGAACAGGTATGTGCTTTCAGTAAATGCAAATCGATTTTGATTAAACAAATATAACATAGAAATTGTAATGTCATGTTTACAATTGATTAATTAAATGCGCAACCTGGTGTGGCTGGAATGTCATTTTATTAATGACTAAGTAGAAAAGAAACCTGGCTGCAATGAGTATAGCATCGTTGCTTAGGTTGTGTGGTGGCTACAGAGTACGTAGTTTATACGTACAAGGTGCCCGAAAGTACGGTGTTCAACATGAAAGTGAAGCAACGTCTGTTGTAGAATGTCTTGACACTCGTGGCATCCTTCGCGTTTCCGGCGCAGAAGTTTCAGGATTCCTTCAAGGTGTGATTACAAACGATATGCGACATTTTGACGAAGGGGCCAGTAGCATGTATACTATGTTCCTGAACACCAAAGGGCGTGTATTGTGCGACACAATTATCTACAAAACCAACGAGAACAATGCCTATTTTATTGAATGTGATTCAAATTTTGCACCCTCACTACAGAAACATCTTAAACTCTTCAGAGTACGTAAGAAGATAGACATTGACAGTATGGATAATGTTCTGAAAGTGTGGGTTATGTTTAGACCAGATGTGGTTTCTTGTACTAAGCAAGTCTCTAGTCACCATAGCAATGTTGCAGCAGATGTCTCGCTAGACACAGTAAAGTGTCATTTCCCAGAGACGAATGTCATTGCTACTAGAGATCCAAGGTTACCAGCTATGGGTGTGCGTGTTGTATGCCCTGCAGAGTGTAATCTTGAGACTTTAAATTCTCAATCTTCAGGAAATACAATGAGCTATAGAATGTTACGTTATAGGTTAGGAGTTGGGGAAGGAGTAGATGAGCTGCCACCTGAGAAGTGTTTTCCTCTGGAAGTGAACTGCGATTATCTTCATGGTGTGAGTTTTCATAAAGGATGTTACATTGGCCAAGAGCTTACTGCGAGAACACACCACACAGGTGTTGTTAGGAAACGTATAATGCCTCTAATGTTTGATCTGATTCCAAAAAATGGTTTTGTTGTAGATATGCCTATATTAAGTGGATCTTCTGAAAAAGTCATCGGGAAATTGAAAGGTGCAGAAAAGGAAACTGGAATAGGAATGCTTAGAATTGCGGAGGCACTTGAGTGTCGAACATTTAAAGTTTCTGATGGAACAGGATATGCATACAAGCCCTCGTGGTGGCCACAAAGTTTACCAAAGGACAGAATTTCAGCAGTAAAGTAGGGAAAGATTCCTTTCAGAATTTAGGTAAGGGATTCAGTAACTTAAGGGAATGATAAATTTATGGTGAACGACAAGTCTAGGAAAATAACTGCGACTAACTTTGTATTAGAGTAAGCGTACAGAATTTCTTTGGCTTGTCATTACTGTTTGTTAGGCAAAATAATTTGAACTGCAACAAGCTTATCACATGGCTGTTTTTTTGCGTAAAATAATTTTTGGACAGGCCTTCTCTTGACTTATTAGTCTGTAAAATGTAAGTTGTAAGTTTTACAACTGAATATGGAAATTTTATGTTTTGTATCCTACATAATTGATGCACCAGATTATCGTAACAAATGTGATCTTTTTTAGAGTATTTTTGATTAAATGGCTGGCCACTGGTTCATTCCATGTGAAATCAGCAAATGGAGGTTGCTCGACTATTTTGTATAATTTTTATAATTTAACTACGGTTACTATCATGTTCCAATAGGCGAAAACCATTTTCATTAAAATTTTATCTCTCACCGTATTGGATATAGGCCCTTTTATGCGGTGGCCCGCACAGCAATATCAAGGTAGACAGAAACTCCAAACTCTTTAGCAGTTTTCTCAATCGTCCAACTTTTAGGTGCCACACTTATTACCTTTATTCTCTCAGCATTTGAAGTACATATCTTTAATCTTTGTTTAATACTTTCAATTAAGTAGACCATATCGTCACTTTCAAGACTGACTGCCTCATTACTTTCCTTGAAATTCGGGACATGAAA